>JBAMYA010050301.1:0-32868 GCA_037176975.1 Arrhamphus sclerolepis | reverse complement strand
ATCCAATATAATAAAACAAATGTAGGAGTAATACTTTTGGGTGTAAGTCACAATATGTGGGGGAACTGTGCTGCTTGATGGAGGTCTGCGCTCTCTGAATGCTTTTCTAGTTTTCACTGTGTTCAGATAGTTCTGGGCAGCCTGCGTTTTACACTTTGGGAAGAACTGAAGATGTTTGAACCGAGGATCCAATTTACAGGCCACAATTGGAATGATTCCTTCAGATCATCAGACTTCAGTTTGAACTGCATTTCCAGCTGTTGTTTTTGAAACTGTGCACCGCTGCCACATTGGATACTTCAACATGCTGAGCGAAAATAACCATGTTAAAAATCACCACATATCTGAAGGACAACCTGATGTGTAAGTCACCAAGCATTGTTTCTGTGGCCTTTGCCAACAATTGCAGAACTGGGATGCGCTGCTCCACAAGCTTCCAATGTAATGCTGTCATGGTGAGGGATTTCTGAATGGTCCATTTGGTGATTATTTAGTCTGCAAGCACAGATTGCACCACAAGCCTTTGTTCAAACAGCCACTGGAGCATGACAAAATGGAGAATTCCAATGCACTGGACAGCCATTTCATCAGGGCATTGAGTGCCAAAAGTGGCTGACAATTCTCCTTGCTTCTTCGATAGCCTTCACAGCATCAGGTTAGCCCAGATCATTGAGAAACATTTCATACAGCTCCACTGGTAAATTCATGTTACTGGTGTTATCATGGACAGAGCAGATCACCAGTATTTCCCATTCCTTCATTAACTCAGACAATCTGCAATATTGGCAGCGGTATGTCTCTGACATCGAAGATGTGCAAAGCACCAGGGCCTTCAGCTTCCATCAGTCAGTGATGCAAGGTGCAGTTACTGTGACATAAGGCTCCATGACTCCACAAACTCAGTTGTTAACTAGACACTCTGGCCTTCCAATTCTTTGGCAATATTTGTTAATGTTTAATAGTGTTCCACAAGGTGGACACTGTAGCCAGGTTCAAAATAGCACAGTTTTCATCTGAATCCTTCTTCCTGGACTGCAACTAATGGTCTTATTTCTTTAACAATGAAATTCACCAACAAATTTGCAATTTGCTTCTATCATTTCTCTGTTAGGGCAGGGTGTTTGGTGAAGGCCAGAGGATGTGGAAATTTCAGCTCGCATTAGAAGTCTTTTCAAAATGAGCATGCATGGAGCTTGTACTTTTATTATGTTTTAGAACTGACTTGCAGGTGATAGAAGTCGTAAAATCTTTAGTAAAATGTCTCCACAGTGAAACATTGCTAGTTAGCTGCAAGGACCTACCACCCTCTTCACCTAGTCTTCTCGAAAGTATGAATATTGGTAGTTTGAATTGATAAGTAATCCATCAAGTCTGACCATAAAAAGTTGTTAAAGATCAGTATAGTCAATTACTCGACTAGTAGACTAGTTTATGCACCCCCTAAGACACAGTATGGAAAAAATGCACCTCCCGCAAGGACCCATTTTAAGCCTTCCTTTGTATCTGTGTATCTTTAACTTTTAAATATACATATATCATTCCCTGTCAGGAGTGTTGGGTTTGATGTACCACTTACATAACAGTGATCTCAGCATTATGGATATAGATTCTTGTCCTTTATTTCAGTGTTAGTTAACATTTTTGTTTAAGTCTTGAATAATTAAATCTGTTGTGATGTATTTTTCACAGTGCAATGTGCACAGTGAGAGATAGGTCATTCTGGCATTCGCCTCCCACTGTCTTAATCAGCATTCCATTTCAGAATCCTCCTAATCAGCGAGTAACCTTGACAAATTAATTGATTTGACATAATCAAAAGTCCTGAAAATAGTGTTTATTATGAACCCAGTCTGACTATTCACACTGTGAAAGTGGGTTTCCTTTATCCCTAATCATTATTAAGTATTTAATGTGTTCAGCACTGTTACAATGATATCAAAGGTACAATAATCTTAATGATGTAACATGAAAAACTAGTTTCATCTTAACTTGCAAAAATTCTCTTTACTCTCCAATTGTCATATCATGGACAAACAAATTTTTTATATGTATTCATGTCCCTGTGACTATATCTCTAAGAGAGACTATTTTACCTCGTTTTACTCCTATTGCAATGCAAGAGATAAGACAGCAAGCTGCATATCATGGTGAATGAGGTTCAAAATAGGATATCAAAATGAATTTAAGCATATAAGCACAAAGATTACAGAGAGTGCTAGAATGATCCTGAAGGACAACAGTATCTTATTGACACATGACACAAAGCCCTGGAGCTGTAAGAGAGACATCTAGTCTCCCCCAGGCAGGTTTGGTCACGAAAACCCATTATTAAGATTATTATAACAGCATATCAGTATTTTCATTTTTTTCACTTACACTCCCCACTTCTTTCATTTTAAATCAAAAGACCCTCACGTATTACAATCAGACATATTAATTGAAGAAAAAAAATTTAAAATTCACCAGCATGACAATGTGGAGGAAATGGACACAAACCCTGTGACGGAGTCATTTGAGATCAACATTTTGCTAAATCACAGTTGAGCATGTCAAATGACCAAATCAAATGCACACAATTATGGGTCAATCACAAGCAAAGGACAGAAAACAAACAACGGCATGGTCTATAACTGCAGCTTCTGTTATTCTTCTGGTGGGCTTGGCCTTAATTACACTAGACTAATGGGAAAATCTACGTGGGGAAAAAGCCAAGTCAACTATCTATGGAAACAAATTACACTGAATAATAAACTAAATCAGAAATCGATCAAAAATAATAAAAGGAATGAGGTTGGTCAACCCAACAGAGCATCATGGTTTTAGAACTTGGAAAGGTCGTCTTGTGGACTACTGATACACACAGAACAAAATCACACGACTGAACAATCAAAATTGGAATCCAGTTGCTTCAGTAACACAGAACATAAGGAAATAAATATCAGCCAAAACTATAATTCCTAAGCGGTCAGACTGACCAGCCAGTCCCCTCCTCTACTGTTGATTGATGCATTGCTGATTTACGGTGGTTTTAGAACTGTGAAAAACAGAAATGTGTAACCAAGAAAAATTATTGGTTACAGAGTCTGGGTTCTGGTGCGATATTTTGGGTTTTGATTTGCAATACATCTGGCTCTGAACTGACACCATTCAGTCAAGTATCAGTCAGTTTACATATCGGCAGTAGTATATCAGTTATTTATGTGATGCTGAAAGGGGTGCTTAAATGAGTAACATCCCGATCTGAAATTTCTTTGAAGTTTAACATTCCCCACATTAAAATGTAGGAGAGATCTCAAGGTTAACATGAAATTGAAAATAGTTTCTGATTCACCACAAAGGACCATTCCACTGTATTTTAGAGCAATGAAGCCTTAGACCAGTTCCAGTTCAGAAACCACAATATATAGACTGTTCAAACTTGGAGGGTGTGTTCCAGTTACAGGGGAATCACTCCCCAGCAACCTTGGTAAGGTCTATGCAGGGTACTCGAGAAGACTGTTCCACCTTGGATCCAGGAGAAACAACTTGGGTTCCCTTCTGGTCATGAAACAGTGGACCAGCTCTATACCCTCACTAGGATTCTGGGGGGGGTATGGTCGTTAGCCCAACCTGTTTACATGTGCTTTGTGGACTTGGGGAAAGACATTCTTCTGTCCCTTAGAGTATGTTATGGGGTGTTGTCCTAGAGCAAGGGTCTCAAACTCCATTTATCCACGGGCCACTGGAGGTTGAGTCTGGGACCGCATCAAGTACACCCACATTTTCTTTTTCTCAAAAAGGAAAAAAAAACAATTTCTCATCTTTATGATTAACAGTTTCAGAACATGAACGTTTCACCTCAGACACAGGTCTGAAGTTGTAGTGTTCAGTTAACAAGCTGTGAGAATTTGTGGTTGGATTCTGGTAGATTTAAATACAGATGAAATGGAACCTGTTTTCTATTTTTTTTCCTTGAGGGAGATTTAAGCAGTTTAGAATTGTCTGACCTTTCAGTTTTATATTATTGGATTTAACTCCAAACATAGACAGCATTGAGTAGGTAAAGTAAGTAATTAAACACATGCATGAATTACTCTGTTTGGCTCTGAGAGCTCAAACTATTAGTTTTGGAGATTTTATTTATTTATTCTTTTGCACGTGTGTGTGTGTGTGTGTGTGTGTGTGTGTGTGTGTGTGTGTGTGTGTGTGTATGGGATCTTCTTGCTAAGAAGAGACATTTTCTTGGTTCTCTTATCCAAGCTTCTGTTAAACACGAAACTCCCTCAAACAACATTACAGTTAGTCGATTAGTTTTTTAGAAATTGCAGCAAAAGCTGAATAAGTTTATACAACTAACTCATATCCCTCAGTCTTTGTAGAATATTGTTAAAGACTAAACTTAAACTTGCAAGAGAATTCAGTTTTTTCTCAATTTTAAGTTACGCTCAAGCCAGTTGTGTTTATCGGCGTTTATCAGCGGCAGCTACAGTTCAAAATATTGGCTCGCATCGGCTTGTTTTCCAGTGTCACATCACTGCTGTCCACATATCATCCATGTAATGCAGGTCTGATCATAGATGAACACGAGCCGCTCTAGACCTGCTCTCTACAGGCAAGTGCTTTCTGTCTAGCTGACATCTGACTTGATGCGTCGAAAGTTGAACATTTATCAAAAGCTCGGATCTGCCGCAACGTACGCAGACTACAGTGTTCAGACACGGTCAACCTGACCCCTATTAGTCTGTGGAGACGGATGCAGACTTAAACACCACTGGAATCTGTCACAAGCCTGATCTATGGAAGCCCATGAGGGACAAAAATAAAAACGTCCAGGGCAGCATGCGCAACAACTCGACATAAAAGGTGTGTTTGAGAAATGCATGTGGGCCGCACTAACACTAAACTTTGCTGTGAAGTGGGGGGGCCACAAAATATCGTACTGTGGGCCACAAATGGCCCGTGGGCTGCGAGTTTAGGACCCCTGTTCTAAAGTATATGATACCGAGTCAGCTATTATAGACTATTCAGTTCTGATACATGAAGAGGGAGATTTTTGCCTGCATTTCCAGTAGTGAGTCAGATTCATTCTAGGTGGAAATTAGACTGTGTGGCCCTTTGCCGCAGATTCTGATCATAAGTTTTATGGACGGAATGTCAAGGGATAGAAGGAGTCCAGTTTGGTGACCAGGGGATTCTATCTCTGCTTTCAGCTGAAGGTTTTGGTCCTTTGGTTCTACTGAGCCGTGATCTTCAGCTTTTTTTTGGAGTGATTTGCAGTCAAGTGTGAAGCAGCGGGAATGAGAATCAGCACCTGCAAATCTGAGACCATTGTTCTCTTTCTGATGAGGGTGAAAAGCTCTGGCCAGGTTGAAAGTGAGGTGTTGCCTTGAATGGAGGAATTTGAGTATCTTGGGGTCTTTTTCACAAATGAGGAAAGAATGGAATGTGATATAAAAAAGCAGTGCAGGGCTTGTAGTAATGTGGTCTCTGTACCAGTATGGGTGAAGAGGGAGCTGAGCCACATTACAAGACTCGGTTTACAGGTCGATCTTTGTTCATATCATCACCTATGGTCACGAACTGCGGATAGTGACCTTAAGATGAGGAGTTCAGTCATCCAGAAGAGACTTCAGTTAGACTCTAGAGGACACACTGGAGAGATTATATCTCTCAGCTAGCCAAGGAATGCCTCTGTACTCCCACAGAAATTGGAAAAAAAAAAGTCTAAAACTTCATTTTCGCCAACACTGAGCAACTTGTGATGCAGACACCGATGTGCTCGTTGCGGTTTGCTACATGACACTTGCCTATTATACCAATAGTAACTACAAACCAGACTATAGCACCGGTAGGGGTCTCTGGTTAATGCTGTTCGAAGTGTTGGAGGTTGGCATCACTGCTATATGACTGGCCGCTGGTCTGTTTAGGCTCTGGTGTGGATAAGACGTTGCATCATTGATATTCACGACACCACACAAACACAGCATCCATCAGCATACTACACACACTGCACATATCCCTGCCTGCCTTCTGTCTTTGTCTGTCCTGACCTTTTGTGCCTGACTGTCATTTATTTATTTTTTTTAGTATTTTTAGTCCTCTTAGGCAGAATCAGTTTTCCAGTTAATAAAATGGTAGATTCGACAGTCAAAGTTGGCTGGTGAAGGACAAATTCATTCCAACACATACACAGGAAAACTAACATCTCCTGTAATATTCGATTCGATATCCAACAAACAATACATGTATATGCACAACACTGGTTAAAAAATAATTAAGCAAAAGATTCTCTCTTTGTTGTCCTGTTTGCCCAGTATACAAACTGATGTTAGTCGAGGTCAGCAGGAATGGCGTCCTTTATGTTGGAAAGAATGAGTCTTTCAAAACTTAAAACAAGCACTGGCAGTCAGATTTTTATTGATTTCATAGCTGCTTTGCAGCTTGTTTTTGTCATTTGTTTTTGATGTTGTAGAGCAACAGAAGATAGCCTGCATTTTTTTACACCAGGGTTCAGCTGATCGATCTGAGATCAGCTGTTATCTTGCTGAAACCTGTGGATGCCGATGGAATTATTGTGACAAACGCACAGAGGATGCTGAGGGAACAAGAAACTACTGAGACTGGTTTTGAGACACTGAAGGAACTTCTAAGTAATGTCTCCTCTGTCTCATCATGGAAACGTTCCATGATTCCTCAGGAATAAAATGGATGAACTGACTGCACTGGCCCAGAGTCAAGAGGAGTGTGGGGAACGTAGTCTGGTGTGCTTTAAAGAGACTTGACTGAGGGGCACGGTGGCGCAGCGGGTAGTGCGATCGCCTCACAGCTAGAAGGTCCTGGGTTCAACTCCCACAAGGGGACGCTGTGGTGGTGTGGTGGTGTGTGTGTGTGTGTCTCTACATCATCAGCACCCATACCCTGGGTGGGGTTGGCAAAAGGGCCTTTCTGTGTTCCCTTGGGCAGCTGACGCTACCCTCACAAAAACACGCAGTAGTCCTGGGCCTCCCCTGGCTGGCTGGGGCGCCTGAGGGAGCAGGGAGAATCCGGCTGGAATAACGTGATCCTTCCACGCGCTACATCCAGCTGGGATATCCCCTATCTCCAGGTGTAAAGAAGGACCTGCTCACTCCTCAAGTAGAGAAGGAGACTTGAGGTCAGTGTGGGGCCCTCCCAGGGTCAGCAGTGGGAGTGCAATGCTCAGGACTACAACTTAGGTACTGTGCACTGGTTGGAAAAAAAATGGGGGTGGGAGACTTGACTGTACCAGGATGTTCCTGATGATGGCGTCATCATTGGGGGCTTCCTACATGAGAAGCGGTAGGCACAGTCAGACTGCATCCTTGTTGTGTTCCCGATGGGTTTTCCCGTGTGTTCCTGGTAACCCCACCCACCCCCGTGAACCCAAACTCTGCCTGTGACGTCAACAAGTCTTCTTAAATTCTTAATTTCTTGTGTGGTGTGTTTTAAAGAACTGAAATTTCCCCTCAATGATTAATAAAGTCATTCCGATTCTGAAAACATTTCATGATAATGGGTGTGAGTCATATTCCGGCAGCTCACTGTGCTCTTCTTTGGTATGAAAATGATGATGGCTGACTTCAGACAGGCGGGATCTGCAGACTGCAGGAGCAAGAGGTTGATGATTGCTGTGAAGACCTCCGCTAGCTGGTCTGCACATGCTTTAAACACTCTTCCTTTTACATCATCTGGGCGCCCGCTTCTTGTCCTGCATTGACTTTATGATACTGCTGCAGCTGTAGTGGTGGCTCATGCTGCTGGACACGAGCAGGATTGGTGTGGGCCTCTCTGCTGTTTTGGTCAAAGCAAGCAAAGAACTGGTTCTGGTGTCAGGTAGGGCTCTGTCTGGGTATGTGCTGAAGTGTGGGTGTCTTTGTATCCAGTGAGTGTTTGGTCCTCTGCCACATGTTTTTGGAGTTTTTGTCATGAATGTGCTCGTTGTACCGTTTGTACTTGCACTTGGCCTTTTTGATGCCTTTCTGTAAGCCTGTCAATTGCCTGACTTGAAGGCCTCATCGTGTGACTTGAATTGCCCACACATTGCTGTTAAGCCACTGACTGTGGAGTCAGAGGTTTTAGGTTAAAAAATAAAAAAAATCAATTAAAGCTGACCAGACAGATTGCAGTTCAGTAGTGTCAGTGGAAGGAGATGATAGATTAGCTAAAGCAATGTGGTCTGACAGCAGATTTTTCCAAATTGATAAATTCACGGTGTTCCTTGATTTCCAGGTCATGAAGATAGTTTTCTTGGTGAAAGTGATGTGAGGAAGAGTTTATTCTTAGTTGTATCCAGATCATATTGTGATAAATCTCCCAGCGGGCAGAGTTATGGAGATAATGGGATGAGG
This sequence comes from Arrhamphus sclerolepis, assembly GCA_037176975.1. NCBI lineage: Eukaryota > Metazoa > Chordata > Actinopteri > Beloniformes > Hemiramphidae > Arrhamphus > Arrhamphus sclerolepis. The sequence goes on along the minus strand of JBAMYA010050301.1, from coordinate 24,523 downwards.
CAGCCAAGAAACCAGATAATGTTTCAATGACCTTTTTCCAAAAATGGTGATTGGGTATGCAGGTTCCACATGACATGAATATGTGTGTCAGGGGTGTTTTGTGAGACATTTGGATAGATCTCTGGTGAAAAACCAATTTGAAAGTCTTTGTCGAGTGTAATGAGTTCTATGGAGAGTTTTATATTGAATGGTTTGTAAACTGGCATTTTTAGTCATAACATATATGTTTTTTGCAGATTTGAGTCCAGGATTCAGTGTCAGGAACAACAGAGGTCATTTTATAAATGGGAGAAATATAGTTTTATCCGAGTTCTTTTTATTATTTAGAAGTTTATGATGGTTTTCGAAAAGCTATTTTTACTATTGTATTTTTCATTTATTTATTTATTTTTCTGGACGTAGAAGACTTATTTCTTGTATTATAAAACCATATGAGATGTGGCAGAACTCATCTTTGTTCCTATTAGAAGGAATAGATTTTTATTTATGCATTCAGTCTTGATTGAATTGTCTTTGTCATTTATTGTTACTGGAGTGAAATACAAATGTTCAACACTCAAGGTAAATACAGTATATTCTTTAGGAGGCACTTTTTCATTTCTAATAATCTAGCATGTTGAAAGAGAGGCAGGATTCATCCTTGCACATTAGCATATATATAATATAAACTCCAAAATTTTTTTGTGTCAATGTCTCATTCAGTTACACGGCTGGAAGTAAAACTGAGATACAAAAGGATTTGTATAAACAGCTGCATCCACAGAAATATGTATGCTCTTGAAATTATTCACACACTTATATTTTGTTGCATCGCCTTTAGCTTTCATTACACTATGCATTTGCCATAGCATCATTTCGATAAACTTCTGCAATGTCACATTTATTTCTGTCCAGAGTTTAATTAATTTTTTTTGCCAAGATCTTGAAGAGGGGAGAATCAAACCACTGCACAGTCTTCTCCAGCACATCCCAAATATCAGTGTGGTTAAGGACTGGAGTGTGTGGTGGCCAATTCATGTGTGGAAATAATGTCTCATGCTCCCTAAACCACACTTTCACCATTTGAACCTGATGAATTCTGTCATTGTCATCTTAAAAATGTTACAATCTATTCAAGGAATCACCTTCATTCAGTAAATTCAGGTAGTCTGACCTTTGGGCACATGACGTTGCTGAAACTAGACCTGACCAACTGCAGCAACCCCTGATCGTAGCACTGCCCCCACAGGCTTTTATGGTGGGGACACTGGGCACGATGAGTGCATCACCTCATCTGCCTCTCTTCTTACGCTGATGTGCTCATCACTCCAGAACAGGATATATCTGGACTCATCAGACCAGAGTTATTATAGTTAATGAAAACTGAGAATATAACATTGAAAAAAGAATTACGTTAACTGAAATAAAAACAATTGTTTCATGAAACAAAAGCTAAATAAAAACAAAAAAATAAAACAATGCAAAACTAACTGAAATGAAATAGAATTATGGGAAAAAAATACTTAGTTTTCCTTTCACCCATCCCACCTGGAGGTCAGCAGGTCAGGATATAATAAAATAATAATGAATTATTCATTAAGTGAAATAAATAAATAGATGGATGAGGTCCAGCAAGGACTCATCTAAAACACACTGGGTTTCTGGAAGTTTTTTTAATTTCCTTGATGTGTTTTCTTAAAATTAACAAGTTACTTGAATGAAGATATGCAGCGCAGGTGCACATGTGTTGTAGTGTGTTCCTGTGCATGTGTGCATATGTGACATATCCACAATCGAGAACCGTCTTGACCTCCCCCTCACCTCAAACTAAAACCAAGAGTAAAACAAAACTAAAACTAATCAATTTTCAAAACTAAAAAGTGAAACTAAAACTACAGACATGATTGTTTAACTAAAACTGAGCTGAAATAATCAAACTGAAAAATGAATAAAAATGAAAACTATTATCAGACCACGTGACCTTCGATTGCTCCACCATAGTTTCTACTGATGTTTTGTTTTGTTTCAATTTGATTTCACCACACATTCTTATCATGATCATTCAAGATTTTTTTTCCAACCACATTTCATCCTCGAACATGATACATCCCCGCTACACAGTTTTTAAAAATGTGTTGGACAGTTCTTAAACTAATTTTTAGTAGTTTTAGCAATCTCAGATGTTTTCTTTACTTGATGCATGCCAATATTTCTGAAACAGATTAACATATTTTCCATGACCACAGTGCCTTCCAATATGGTTGTTGAGAAGCTACTCACTGCATCAGTTCGGGGTAAATAACTTGTTGCCAGCTGAAACATAATAATCCATACAGTAATTATCCAATAGGAGGCTTTTACCTATTTGCTTTGTTAAATCCAGGTGATGACTTTTCTTTTGGATGGACACCATGTATTCACAATAGATTTTCTTTACAGGAAACAATTTTCAAAAAATGTAAAGCTTCCTTGTTGCAGTTTAGCTATTATATTTCTATGCTTCATCTTTTTTCCCCCATATAAACTTTTTGTTTTGTTCCTTCAAATTGGGTGACACATCAAAGGAGGCATGGCACATTAGAAAGTTCTATATGCCAAACACCGATAAACATTTGGAAAATGCTGGCATATTCACCTCAGCAGCAGCAATAACACAGTTTAATAAACCACATTACAACAGCTGTAGATATCTGTGCTTCATTGTCTTCAGGAGCATCATTTAAAGTGCTCTGTTTCACACCCTTGACATTTTTTCAATGTTTTTTTTTCTTTTCATTCTGACTGCATTTCTTTCATGACAATAATGGTTCCTGCATTTCAACTCATTTTGTCTTTGGCTAGATGTTTTCTTCTTTCTGCAAATACATCCCATCTTCCATTTTTGCTTGTGTTTTGTCCGACCTGCTTGAATTCATCAGTTTAAATTCTGTCTCCCTATAAACGCTCTCCTTTACTCTGTAAATGCCTCTTTCCCATAAGCATCTGCCCTGTCTTTTTTCTCCTACAAAGTAGTTCACCTTAACCAACCCACATATATCTTTCTCTCTTTTCATTTTCTATACCACTTTCTTCTTTGCCCTTGACTTTGAGAACGTTTAAAGAGCACAGAGTGCAATGTCTTCCAGGCTCTCCTGAGATTTTCTAGCTCTCTTTGCTTTCTTGTCCTGTCCAACCTCTCCTGTGTGGTCTCCCTGATGACCTGCCATGCTGCTTTGATGACATTGTGAGGATTGTGAGGAAGAACCTCCCATTGGGTAATTACTGCATGGATGATTATGTTTCATCTGGCAAGTTATTTAACCCAAACTGATGCATTGAGTAGCTTCTCATTTCTTACACAACAATGTCGGCAGACGCATCCTGTGGTAATGGAAAAGATGTTAATCTTTTTCAGAAGGGTCAAATTATTGGCATGCATCAAGCAAAGAAAACATCTAAGGAGCTGAATCTACTAAAACTGGGTTAAGAACTGTCTAATGCATTATTAAAAACTGGAAGGATAGTGCCGAACTATTATCTTTGAAAAAGAAATGCGATGAAAAAAAAAACAAAAAAAAAAACATTGAATGATCATGATCAGCAATGACTTAAACATTTGTTGATTGTGAAATCAAATCCTAAAAATAAAACTAAACAAAAAATAGTATAACTCAGATATTTTTAATCGTAAAAGTAAGAGTGTTTCCACATGCACAATGCAAAGGGAACTCAAGAGATTGGGCCTAAACAGCTGTGTAGTCAGAAAACCTTTTATCAGTGAGGCTAATCTTATACATAACGTTTTACTGTTATGCAGATGATACTCAGCCATATTTATCACTGCAACCACATGAAGCTAATCTAATCAAATACTCTTCTTGAATGCATGTATTAAATATTTGAAGACCTTGATGACTGTTAATTTCCTGCTTATTATGTCAGGTAAAACTGAAGTCATTGTCACTCTTAAGCTGAAAAGTCAATTTACAATCTAATCACATTTCTTTGTCCTCTAAGAATCTGAGTAATTTTTGATAAGGACTTGTCTTTTAACTCTTATTTGAAGCAGGCAGGTCACAAAGTCAGCTCTCTTTCATTTGCAGAATATCAGGGAAAAAAAAAAACATCCTGACTCAACAGGATGCAGAAAAATTAATCCATGCCTTGGTTCCCTGTAGACTGGATTGATGTTATGCATTATTTTCTTGCTGTACAAATAGTCATGTTAAAAACCTTCAGCTGGTCCAGAATGCCGGTAGCATCTCCCTATGATGGGAAGAAGGATGCATCAATACATCCAGTCACACTGGTAAATCCTAACAGGACATTTCTTTACTTACTTAAGTACGAGCAGGATACTAATATAGTTTTTTCAGACAATTAATGACAACCTTCAAATCACGTTCATTATCTGATGACTTTGTGGAGAATGGAAAAAAGAAATGTATATACAGGCTGTGTGTGTGTGTGTGTGTGTAAAGAAAAAAAATGGAATGTGAAACTGAGATAATTGTGACTTGAAGTCTGTTACCGTGGTAACTGACACTGAACTAAACCTGGTTGGAAGCAGTTTTACTTCAATATACTCCAAGTTACTTTCTGTCTCCTCTTTATGAAGCTGAAAAGAGTTTGAGTTCCTCAGACAATTGATCATGATCCTTCTGGAGACGTCTGAATGATGACATGTCACATTTACATCTGTAAAGTATGTTGAGGATGAAAATACATAGTTTAATGTGAACAAATCAGCCATGATTTGTACTCCTGACACCTTCATGATTTTGTAAAAAGTGATGCATTTTTTTCTTTGTCACAGTTCACAAAAAAAACAATTTTGTGTTCTTATCCTTGTGTGCATACTTCACATGAAACACACTGGATTATTAATTTTATTATTGATTTGCAAATGTCTTTTTTTTTTTTTTAAAACTACTCTATTCATTATAAAGTGAATGAAGCTGAACAGTGAGACATGCATATAGCCTATATATACACACATCAGTGACGTGCGGTGAGGTTCATGGGTGGTGATGCACCAACTCCATCACAATCAGATTTACAAATATGTGAACCCAGCAGAGTAGATTATTCACCATTTGACAGGCATCAGTTCAGGGTTAGAGTTATGTATGTTTCATATCAGCATTCCTAACTCATACTATAGCCCAATGATGCACATTCCATTTATTTTAAAAAAAAACAACAAAAAAAAAACATTATAGTCTTAACATTACATATAAATTAAGTTCATGCACTGATCTTTCTGGACAAAAAAAAAAGTCTTATTTTTTTTTAGAAGTCATCCTTGCCTTGCTTCAGTTTTAAAAGTCTGTCTCATTGATCATTGACGCAGCTGCAGGGTACAATATGTGGGCTCACAACTGCCCCCTACCATGCAGTGGGGTGAGGCAACTTCTGTTTTACAACTGCTGTTGTAAAGTCACTGAGCACACAAAACAGGTTACACACATATTATATACATATATCAGTTAAACTATGGAAAGTCAGGGGGCATAAAAGTGTTTGAAACATTTGATTGGCGACATACAGCAACCCGCTCTCATTGCATGGCAGAGCAGTTTATGAAAGATTGCACAATCCCAGGTGAGGCTTGGCTTGCTGCTGCCTCACCACGCGTCTCTTCCAAATATTTGTACAGAAAATGCAAAAATTCATTGATTTTTAAATTTTAAAAACAATCAAAATTGTTTAAGTTAAATGGAAATTTAGTCTATAGCTCAAACCACTGGATCAATATAACCATTTAATTTGTTTATTATATATTTTATTGTTTCCATGTTGACAGGTGAGGCTCTTCCTCTCATCATCTCGTCACTGATATACGTTTTTGTTTTCCTTTTTCCCCCCATTCACCACAAAGTCAATGAATAATCCACATGTTAAAAATGTTAATTGTTTCAAATAATTTTATTAGTATCCTGCTCCAACTTCTGTAAATAAAAAAATGTCCTGTTAGGATTTACAAGAGTTACTGGATGTACTGATCATTCGTATTCCCATCTCAGCTCCGTGAATGATTTTTCCAATCCTCAAAAGCTTAAGAAAAAAAGAAAAAGAGATTAAAGCGAATCCAACCAAGTCTGTTATGGTTGAGCTGTCTGAAATATATTTCAAGCTTGATCTTCAACTGTTTAAAAGTTGTTTTTTTCATGTAAGCAGGATTTTGCCTGCTATTAAATATTTGAATTAACTGTAATTTGTGCCCTCATCTGTCTTCCCTTCATTGCTGCAGTCGTCTTATTGCAGTAAGTCACGTGACTGTAATGAAGTGTCTAATTTGACAAAGAAAAGTGGGAGGCTCTCTTCTGTTGATTAGTGTTGCCATGGTGAATCACTAAGAGCTAAGAGCTCCATTGATGATTGTAAGTAACCTCCACATCTATCTATTTATGATGCAAAATAAAATTTCTTCAAGGTTCGTCTTACTGTGGACTGCACTAAACTGGAGGCAGTTTCTCTTTGTAGAAGTGGTCTCCTCGGCAAGAAGAATCCTCAAAAAGGTTGCAAAGAGCCTACAAATAGTATCTACAGGCTCAAAAATAGGGCTGAGTGATAAATCAGTGAACTGTCTTTTCTTTTGGGAAAGTCCAGTGCTTTGTGCACCCACCATCCACCACTACAGTCACCCAGTTCATGCAATGCATAGATATGATTTATTAAGAAAAAAAAAAATTTCTTTTCTCTCAGAGTAATCAAGCCATCCATTATATTGTATCTAAATATAACTAGTAAAACAACTGTTTATGATTTCCAGGAGAAAGTGTTAGAACATCAGTTCTGCAGTATTTTACAAACAAAAGAAACTGGGGCCTGTATTGGTCAAATTAAACGTGTTATTCTTATTTCAATTCCAAAATCCCAGCATCAACAAAGAGGGCTGTTAAAGAAAATGTATGCGGGATTCTTGCCTCAGACAGCAAAGCATCGTTACACAGTCATCTATAAATAGCAATTAACACATTGTTTCCTTTTGTATTCAGCAAACATTAAAAGAAAAAAATGCTATTGAGAATTCACAAAATATATAAAACAAAGGTTTTCATCGTCATCATGGAGTTCTGTCTTAATCTTTTCTGCATTAATTTAATTCAAATTACTTCCGCAACATTTACAACCTTTCAATTATCTTAATTAGTTTATTTACAAAAGGTCCAGTTTATTTTCTGTGAATGATCATGTCGTAATGATGATCGATAAACAGGTAATGGTGTGTAACAAATTAAGCGAGAAATCAGCTTGAGGTCAAGCAGAGTCAGTCAAGCAGAGCAAGAGAGGTGTGATAAGCAAGGGGAAGAGAGCACCAGCAGGAAGAAAAAGCATGGAAAGTGGGATACATTTGGCAACAGGAAATTCAGAAAACTTAGTAGTAGTTAAATGCTTCTTTACAGACTGAGGTTACCTGAAGGAGAGACGAGTCTCCAGCTGATGGAAGGCTGTGGTTTTCCACTGGCTTGGCACATCAGGGTTACGTTGGAACCTTCATTTACCACAAAATCTCTTGATAGGTTGATGATTTTTGGTGGCACTGAATTAAGGAGAGGAGAAAATAGCAAAACAACAAAAAAAATAGTCAAGGGTGTTTAGATGTTTAAATAAGCATCTAAGCACTAATACATGACGATTGGCTTCCTCATGAGAAATTGCACTTGTTATGTGAAAACAGCTAGAAAAGGTCACCTTTAGTTGTGCAGGGGCTGTTAGATGCAGATAATCTCATTATGACATCTTCCATCATGACATATCTATATTTTCGGCTTTGAGATGAAAGCTTATATACTGCAGAATGGTTCTGTGCAATTCGTCAGAATTGACAACTTACCAGAAAACAGAGATTGAAAGAGAAATCTAATAAAGTATGGTTAGACTAGAACGAAGAATTGTTTTGACTGAGGAAAAAAAAATAATATATGCTGGGCTCTGTTTCATCAATCTGGTTATTCTATGCGTATCAACGGTCTTCAAACAATTAAAAAAAACAACAACACATTTTAAGGATATGGTATACCTACACAGTGCAGAAAAAGATGGATAAGAAATGTTGTATGTGGGGGAAGAAGAGAGCCAGGGGATACTGGGCATAGTGCCTCTGGTGAAAAGCTTTCAACATATGCTTAGCCTTAGGGTTCTGCAGCAGAGATGTTGATTTTCAAAACTGTGAACAATAGTAATGATATAATATGTCTACATTAGAGGTCGTGATCAAAGGTTTTGGGAATAATACAGATTGTATTATCTCTCTCTTCAGTAATGCATCACATTGTTCTAATTTCCTTTTCTTTCTGTGCAAATAATGTATATATGTAGAAACTGATGTCGGAGTTTAATTCATATAAAAATGTATTTTCACAAACGTTTTAGATATATTTTCATCCTGGATCAACATGACCCATTTCAACAATACAAAACAACACATGGATAATTGTGTGAAGTGCTAGTCAGCTGAGAGCACTTTATTATTCTGATAGCAAAAGACATTAATTCAGTGTTTGATTTTGGTCAGATTTTCTTTTTTTTGTAAAATATACCATTTATCCCCATGGGAAAATTCGTTCTCCGCATTTGACCCATCTGGGATACTAGTCCCAAAGCGGTGAGCTGCGGTAGTTGAGGTTGAAAATTCTATGTTGATTGAATGTTTAATTACTGAAAACTTTAGTGAGGAATGTTGTAGAGGAATTTAGACTGGCAAAACAGTGAAAACATGCCTTAACATGGCAACTGGAAAGTCCTTTGGGCACAGAGGGGAAATCATGTAATCATGTCTTTTCCTCTTTCTTGTTAAGATATAAAATATGTTGTAAGAGCCTGAAAAACAGCATAATTTGGTTGTATATGTGTATAAATAAATACATAGTTTGTCAATGCTTTTTTTTTTCCTTTGTATGTGTATATATGTATATATATGTACACAGTTTAATTTAGCAGCACCAACTCTCTTTGAAGCTAACATAGCCTCTTATTGGGCCAATTAAATGTTTGTGTCCCCCCTGGATTTTTGGGGTTAATAGATAATTTTCTACAATGCTTCCTCCCCCTAAGCCAGGCAGGAAACCTTAAAACAAACAAATTCAAATAAATGGATCACTATCACCCTGTCACAAGTCTGTTAACGACCCATTCATTTGAATCAGGTGTGTTGTGGCAGGGAACATCAAAGATCTGCAGAACATGCGGCCCTGCAGGACCAGGGTTCCCCACCCTTGCCTTAAAAGATGAACAGAAAAGGTGTGAGATTAAATAAAGTACAAAAGTGTAATTGCTTTTGAATCTTTAATAAATAACTTATTGAATAATGGTCTGTTTTGTTGTTTTGCTTTTTTTGGTTTGTTCAGCATGCAGTAAAGTAGCTGTTGCAACCTTGGTTTCTTAAAAAAAAAAAAAAAGAAAAAAAGAAATAGCCAATCCAATGTGGTTTTTAATGAGGCATACTGAAAACATACAAAAGAAGGTTGAAAAGTGTTAAAATGGCCCTTTGAAAATAACCTTATTTCAAAGTATAATGCAATGCATAATAGGATTGAATCAATGTTGATTCCATTCTACATACTTTCAGTGTTGATCATATAGTTGAATCAAGGTTGATTCATTGTCAGAATTCATTGGAAATTCAACATTACTTCAATGTTGATCATAGTGAACACTTTTAATGTATATTTCAATAACTGACATCAATCTTGATTCAATTCCTCAGCCTGACAATATTTCAAAGTTGATTCAGTCTAACTATCTCAAGAAGGCATTGTTTAAGTGTTAGCCGCAGCAAAATGTTAAGCAGAAAAGTGCTGCTAAAAAATGTTGCACACGAAAGAAAGCTTTGGAAAGTCCAAGGGTGTCCAGCAAACGTCAGGATTGTGTCCTTGGTATGATTCAGCTCAGGACTTTTGCCACAGAGCTGCTGAACAAAGACACCTTGTGAGTGTGAATGCATCCGCAAAAGAGTGAGCCCAAAGCATTTGGACAATGGCCTGGTGCCGCAAAGAAGTCAATTTTCTGCAAGAAAAACATGCAGGAATAAGCAGGTATAGATGATGGATGGATGGACACCGGTGTAAAGTACGATCATCGTCATGTCTAATTAACTCAGGAAATTGGCTTTTAGCTTCTGTGCTTTGAATTAATCAGGAAGGGAATGAGATTTTTTTTTTTTCCTTTACTTGAGAAAATTAACTCCATTGGTCAACGCTATTTCTTCATACCTGATATGATGCTCAGGGCTCAAAAACAGTCTGTGAAAGACTGGGGCATTTTGTACCAAATGAGAACTGAAGTTCAACAGCTCTTTCAAAACAAAGATGACAAGACTCCATCGATCTGTACGTGCCTGATGGTAAGTTTTAATGTTGTCCACGCACATGGTCAAAGAACACGGAAAAAACGACCACATCTAAAATAATTCTGTGAATGCACAACACCTCTTAAATTCTCTGTGAACTTAAACCCTACAAACAAACAGAATGGGTTAAAATTTTATCCAGTGTTCTCTCACTCATTAAAGTTTTGATGTATTAATATATAATCAGTCAACTGTTTGTTTTTTTCTGTGTTTCACAGTGTTTCTTCATCTACAATTACCAATACAATCCACAGTTTGAAAAAAGATGATCATTGTGAGCAAATTTTCAACACGGCATTAAAAAGTGCAGGTTTGGGAAATATGGCTGAAAGATTTTACACAAAATTCTCACACGTTCACATTACAATGAAAATAGTTTAAGGCATTTCATATCTGTTAAATGAGGGAAAAAGTAGCCTAATTTTAGTTACCGTGGATAATGTCAAAGCAACTTTTTTTTGTCTAAACATCGTCAGAGCTCACAGTTAAAATGTATATTTCATTTCAAGGAGCACAGAGCAAACTATCTCTGCCTAAGCAGAAGATATCTACTTTGTATAATAGGCTTCACTTTGTTCAAGCAAGATTTACAGCTCCACTGAGAGAACAGCTCAAAGAAGAAGACAAATGTTTGCAAGTGGGGTGATGTTTTATGTGGATTGGAGACCTCTGTATGGCTTTTCCATCTTTACAGAATAAGTACCACTGAAATGTTACATAAAAATTATCTCCAGATGGTGCTGTAGAATTCCACATAGCTTGTCCACACAGACCCTCAGAAGTCCAGGGCTGACACGATCTGGATCGGCAGCCTTGTCCTTCAGTCTATGAAGCTGCCTCATCAACTGGCTGCTAGAGACGGGCAGGTGGGAGGGAGCGGGGCCCCAGCATGTCCTCGTGTGGTTGGAGACAATGATGGAAAAGTAGCAAAATCCAGGAATAAGGTGGAAGACTTACATCGATTTGATCCTCCTTCTGTTTCAAGCCTGTGATCCTTTTCATCCCTGAACACACATCTCATACATTATTCTGATGGAGCTTGCTGTCCAACATTTTCCTGTACTCCTCCTTGTCTCTAATTTTAACTTTAAGCTCTTTTTCTACTTACTTCAGTTAGTACAAACTCTTGCTCCTCGCACTTCATTTGGTCACATGTTGCTTCTTAGCAATGAGTTTTTTTGGGTGGATGAGAGAAAGACCAGATTGTGATCAGGTTTTGCAGCTTAGCTGTATGTGTCTGATGTTTGCATCACAGAACAAATCTAATGTTTTATTTTCTCTGGTGGAGCAGTTGACAAACTAAACACTGGCAATCTGGCAGAGAGGGAGAGACATAGGTGAAATCTCCAGATACTGCCACAAATACACTGGGTTGGTATGTCTGTAGCTTAGTAACGACAGAGCTGTTGACGTCAGATGTAGCATTGGCACCAGTTGATATATGCTCCCACTAAAATAACATTAGGGAAGTCATAAACACTTCTGGTGAACCATCTGTTATTGACAATTACATCGCTGTCATGTCAATCAATAAGGTGAAATAACTTCCTGTTTCATGTCCCTGATTGTTTACACCTGTGTCTCATCAGCTCCAAGGCCTATACATTGTCCCTTCTTTCTCTTAGGCTGAAATTATTATGGGATGGTAACCATTGCTATTATAATTATAAGAATTTTTATTATTATTAAAATCCTTCCTGTCCACAGCAATTACCATCTACAATGAATCTGTGAAGAGACTCAAATAATGATGACTACTGCAACAACTGAATTTCCCTTTGGGGATTTAAGTATTTTTTAAATGGAATTGAATTGTTCTTGTTACTGGTGATGATGATGAAGATGACATGAATAAAGTATATGGTGTACATGATATTTGTAATATTGGAATGTAGGGATTATTGAGAGGTTATGAAATGGTTTAATTGTGATAATTATCATAATTTTATGACATTTATTAGTTACTTCTATGGTACATGATGTAATGTCAGACATTATGGACAAAAAGGGTTGTCTCTTTTTATACAATTTATGTAAACTCTTGTAAACCAGATGTGTGATAGCAGAAAATAATGTGGCACTGAATAAAGATATCTGTCTTATTGTTGTTGTTGGTATTTTGAAATTATAAAATAGCAGTACAGGTTGTTCCATCTACAAAAGTAGCAGTATTGATGTGTGATCTTAGATTACCTTGGACAAGGATGTTAACTGATGTCGTTCTTGGTTGACTGCTTGTCTGGACTGCGCACACATACAGCCCCTCATCTGTCATGTCCACATTTTCAATCTTGATTGTAAACTCCTCTTGATTAAGGGTCACTAGACTCACTCTGGGATCCACTGACCACTTGTCTTCTCCAGCATACAGTATACTGGACTGGTTTAGCCATGCTGCCCGTGTGACACCGTCTCCCTGTTCACAGCTGTAAAGGAGTAAAAAAAACAGCATAATTTATTCTCGATCCCATCATATACACACACACATATACATACACACATACACACACACACACACATATATATACATATAAAATTGGTTGATACTAAGATTCTTGGTTGCCATTTGTTTTTTTACTTTTGGTTATGCTGATGTTGATGCTCGAGACCCTCTTTAACATCACGTTAATTCAATCTAGCAACATCCTGATTTCCAGTTATGCACAAACCCCATCTATTTTCTGTCATGGCAACATAATGGTATTACTCATCTGCATCATGTTTTTAGAGACAACCAGTTTATATCTTTCAATACATTCATCCAGTGGTTTGGCATTGGGAAAGAACAGTTTCTTCATTACCAACAATTAAAATGTTCAATCAAATCAAGAATAAAACACATCTAATAATCTACTGCAGCCCCCAAGATTATGAAAATTACCAACTCAAAAGAAGTTGTCTCTAAAATTTATAAACTTATGTCTAATACAGACAGTATCAGCTCTTCTGATACCAAAATGGGAAGATGATTTAACAGTCCCCTTTGTCCATGACAAAGAAGGACTGGGTCTAAATTTGTATTATTTTCCTAACACAAAGAAAACAATTCTTGTCAATTGGAAATTCAAAACCCGTTTGCAGATCAATCACTGGACCAACCGTCTTATTGAAAATATCACATAGAAAAAAAATAACATTTACCTGTAGGAACAAATAACCTCAAACCCACCTCAAGCTAAAATAGAAAACTGAGCCTGGAAGAGCACAGATTCCTGAAAGTGTATTTAGTATTTAATGCAACAGGAGTAACAACAGTATGTACTATAAAATCTGAGTATTCCCATCACCCAGTTTGGATCTCTTCTAACTTAATGTTGCACTTCTGCCTATGATGTGCCAGCCCTCTGGGGATGTGGGTCTGCCGGGGTGGGGAGACCCTGATCTTCTCCGGGCGATGGTTCTTGGGGGCCCATGGGGGGATGCCAGCTAGTGCGCCCTGCACGCTGACTGGACCTAGGGATGTGTACATATGTTGGATTGGGTTGCCTACAGCCCCTTTCCTGCTCGCTGCACTGCCCCTGTCTTGGTGGTGCTGGGTGGGTGGTTCCGGGCCTATATGTTGGCCCTGGAGCCGTACCTTGTGGGCCTCCCACCAGCTGGGATCAATAACATTGCTCGTGTTCCCATCTGGCTCTAATATACCCTGGCCACGAGGATGGGGATCCTGGGATGCTTGGGTGGAGGTGGCCTTCATTGGGTGTGATACCCTTACACAGAGTATCACACCAGCCTGTCGCCTTTGCTTCCCTGTGTCCACGGAGGCACTAGCTGGGCTGGATGGTCCCTGATGGAGAGGGAATCCAGAGCACTGGTCTGCTGCATGACACCGACCAAACAAACCAGTACTATTTGTGATTCAGTCTGAAATACTGGTTGTGGCTACCAGTGGGTGCTGAACAAGTGCCGTGGGTCAATATCACTGCTTTATGTCTCATTGCTGGATTGTTTCAGCTCTGACATGAACTGGGGGGGAACATCCAATATCACAATATCTCCACACACTCATACTGTACACCATACGACATCATACCAACACCAATACATTATCAAACAACACACACCACATCCACCATCTTTTGTTTTCGTGCTTTACTGTTGGTTTATTTTAGTTCTCTGACAGAATCTTGTACCAAAAGAGCAGACTGTCATGTGGCCTGAATGACACATTTAACCACACCTTGGCTTGTGCACAACATAAATTTGCTGCAAGATCAAATTGTACATAAAAGAAAAAGGTTTATTTTATCAATTTGGCATTAACCTACCATATATATGCAGATACAAAAAGTGAAGGAAAAAAAATACATGCCATGGAGGGGCTGATCCTTCTATGACAGTACCTCACATTTGTTCTCTTGCTCCTGGCTTCAGTTGTTTCATTTGTTACTACATTTAAAACTGTATACCTATCCAGCTAAATCCCTCAGAGTGCAACAAAAAAACAAATGGATCAATAAATGGTTGAATTCAATTATTGCTTCTTCATAGATACTTAGCAAAATGTAATAACTATTAATTGCTAGTCCTCTCAAAGGCATGGGAAAGAGAGTAAAAGCAAGCTTGGGATTTACAAGCTTCTGTACTTTCATCTTTACAGGCAACTGCGAATCAGTGAGTATAATGGTCATCCTGTCTTTGAAGGGAGTAAATAGAAACATTGATTGGTGACCAGCCCAGAATACAATTAGGACCAGAAGTATTTAGACATAATTTTTATGATATGGCCTTCATACACCAGAATACTAAATTTGGTAAAACAGATTGCATTATTTATATAGAGCTTTTCTGTTTTCATGTTGGCCACTCAAAGCACTTTACACTATAAGCAACATTCACCCATCCATACAACAGTTTCTTAGTTTATGAAGAGCTCCACAAATATATTTTCGTATTATGTCTAGGTATTGATTTTTCACTTTGCCTCCTTTCCCACAGTGACACACAATTGAACACATCAAGGGCAATGTCTGCCCAAACATCCCTGACTTTCAAATTGGCAGATGACAGCTCTACCTATACCCTAAGTCTGAAATAAAACAATGAAAATGTGATCAAGGTATAGAATTGAGCTAAGAACATTCACAAAAATATGTCATTTCTTGGCTATGTCCAGACCCCCCCCCCAGTTACATATTCAGGGTCTGGTTCTCAAATTTAGAATTTTGATTTGCAATATTTTAGGCTCTGAAATTTACATCATAAGTCCTCCATGGAGGTGCTTTGCCAGGGGTTCATTGTAGCCACTGTCTGTTGCTATTAGTTTGTGGACCCCTCTACATTTGTCTCCAGTAGTAAAACAATGCTCTGTTGTGTTAAGATCAGACGACTGATTAAACCATTTAAGCATAGTCAATTTCTTTGCCTTGAAAAGTCTTTAGCTGCCTTTGTACTGTGTTTTGGACCATTATCCATTTGGGTCCTGTTTCAGAAAGTGGGCAGTGAATAAACCTTAAATTAGGGAAACTGAGTTTTCTGTTTCCATTTCTTCTGTTCTAGGAGATCCTTTCAGGTAAAGAAAAATAAATATGGGGGCATCAAGCAAATGAGTCTGTTGAAATTTCCAAGTATTGATTTTGTGATTAGAGGGAATTGTGATTAATCATCTGTCCACTAAATTGAACATACATTGCTAGCTATATTTTAACTGTAGTTCATACTATTAATGTGACTTGTGTTTGAAAAAACTTAATTTGCAATTACTTTTTGGGCTGTAATTCAATTAAATCATGTAATTAGAATTCAAATTTTAGTTTTTATTGGAATGTACCAATATTTTGATGCAAATTTGTTCCATATTGAGAGTAACAATCAACATGTTTATGTTTTGTAGTGGTCAGGAAGCTGAGTGGGATTAAGAAAAAAAGAAAACCTATAGGCTTTTAGTTGAATGTAGTGATGATGAATGGCAACCAGAAAAACAAAGGAGGATTAACAAATGCTAGTAGTAGTTGGGGGGGAAAAAAAGTAGAAGCAAGGCCATACATGGTCAGACGCGTTTCAGTCTAAGCATTCTTCAGTGTATCTAACAGAGACAAAGACACTGAAAACCTGCTATATGTACATAGGTGAAGTTCCAGCACCAATCACAATGCAAGGTATAATGAGAGGCAATAGAAACCAGATGTGTTGCAGCTGCAGCCAATGACAGGCTGACGCAGAACAACTGCAAAGGCTGTTGCACCTGAATCAGTCTTTTAGTGGGAACATGCAAATACAAAGATAACATGAGAACATACAAGTTATACAGACTCAGACTAGTTGAATGGGAAACGGGGGGAATCAAAGTGACTGAAAATAGGCTGGAAAAAAAAAACTACTTTTAAGTCACTGGGCATAACTCTACTATGGACTGGTAGACTTAGACAAGACTTAAACCCCAGTTTAATAGTCATATACACCAATCTCAATATTCACAAATGGAAAGTAGAAAAAGTTAAAAATGATGACAGCACTCCACTAATCCATTATAGGAAGGAAAGCCTTAATAACAGAGAACTATTAAGGTTAAATAAGTCTCTGCAAAAGAGAGATCATTAAATCACAAAAGCAGAACACATATGGTTTCTATCACCTCTCATTTGCATTGTGATTAATGCTGGAACTGTAACTATGTACATATAGCATGCTTTCAGTCTCTTTGTTTTGCTTTGATACACTGAAGAAGGCTAAGACCGAAACGCGTCGAATGCTAACTCTAACATACCTTGAGTTACTATCTGTCCCCTCCCTATCATGAAGCTGAAAAGAGTTCAGTTTTATCAATCAATCTTATAATGTGCATTTTGGAGATGTCTGTATGGTGACATGCTGCATTTGCATCAGGAAAGTATATCCAAAGAGGATCCAAATAGATAAGGAATAATGCAATCAACCAGCCGTGACATGAATTTGTAATAACTTGATTTTCTTTTTTTATGCATTTGTGTGTGTTTTTGTCACAGTTAGTCTGCATGATCTAATTCTTCCATGCATCACAAATATCACCCACAGTGTGTCTATACTTCTTGGTTATTCATTTTCTAAGCTATCGTTTATTTGCAAATGCCTGGTTTCTTAATAAAAACAGGTTTACTGATCAGCCATGCCATTAGGTGGTTGTTAACATTAAAAAAGTTTTTTAAGACCAATAAACCCTAAAATCAACACAAGCTGAAGAATAGACATTGAGGATGTGTGACATGAGCAAAATTGAGACAATGAGAAAGAAGTTTAAGCCCATTCTTCCCTTGATTGTCATGGAAACATCCTGGTGAGAAGACAGGGATTATTGGGAATGAGCTCAGCTGCTGGGAGACACTTCTAAGTCAGCGGATGTTGGTTTGTTTGTTTGTTTTTTCCTTTTTCTTAGAAAAAAGATACAAAACTGTCTTTTTAACCAGAAAAATTTGATCCAGTAATATTACATATTATATCAGATGAATGTGTTTTTTTTTCTTACTTAATATTATTTTCTGAACTGCAAAAAAAAAAAAAAAAACAATAAAAAACAGTTTTTCTGTCAGTACTGAATATAATTTAAATGTAATCTAAACTGAGTACTGTAACTTCGACAAAATAAAATCCATTAGAAATACTTCTATTACCCAATACTGTATCTTGGGTGATTTTTTTATTATTTTCTTCCCTTAAGGACCACTGGCAGAAGAAAGGGAGGTTAACGGGTGTAGGACACGTATTTTAGGGGTTTATTCATGCCCAGAGGCCCCTTCTTTCATAATTGGTCCGTGACCGCATTGCTGCTCCAATTTGGGTCCCTCTAGCTTGAGGAGGTTACTCTTGGGTCATGTAGCAGAGTCAGATTTGGCTTGTCCTCATCCTTTGGGAGGCTCTTAAATAAGAGGAGGAAACACATGCTTGGGGAGTATATAATTTGTCCCAATGGAATCGCAGTGGACTCGAAGCAATTGACATAGCCATGAAATACCCACACACAGATTCACTGTTTTCCTTCTGAGTCCTAACTGGTACAGGAAAATAGGCCAGTTATCTACCAGCACGACACACTCCGCCCACGTTCCTTCTCTCCATTTTAACAAAGTTGAAAGAGGGTGCAGAGAGACGCTGCTGGGACAAGGCCAGTGGCTCCTCTGATCATAATACAGGTGTCTGCAAAGTGTAAGATTTTTACCTAATTGAGCTGCACACAAAGTTAATCTTGGGGGAAAGAAAGTTCCCCTGTGAATAAATTCAATAGTCTCACAGTTCAACAGACATATCAGGACAAAATTACCAGAATGCTCTGTTCCACTTGTGTGCACACAGTTCATTTAAGCAGGAATCATCCAGTGCAGGGGTTTTCAAAGTCTAGGAGTGTGGGCTGCTCCTCAGGTGGCATGGAAGCTGCTAGCCTCCACCTTGTCAATGTTTGTTTTCTTTTTTTTGTTTGTTTATTTGTTTGTTTTTTTTAAACTGAAGTTCACCGTACTTCACATGGCTTACTAAACCTGGGTGTTTCACCTCAGTATGACGCCGTAGTTTTCATGGTTTCATGCTCAGGTGCATCTTCAGAGCCAGTCCATGAAAAAATTTTAAATAATCATTGTACTTTCTTACGTGTTGCTCCTTCCGATTTTTTTGTCCTCTTTCACGTACCTCAATAGATCCATCCCCCAACACATTTGTAAGCTTGTTTAAACCATTTGATAAACCACTGATTTAGTGAATTTATCAGCCCATTTCAGTAAAATGGAATCAAAGGCTGTTAGTGTTACCTCTTAGATATCTTGGCAATATCTGATGAAATGAGAAAAAAACAAAAGAAAGGAAAAAGAAATAAATAAATCACTGTCTGACAGAAGTATCAATTTGTGATAAATGACATCGCTTCTACTCCTGCAAGGGAGGTCATGGTATTAATTCCACAGCATTTTTTTTCTTTTCTTTTCTTTTTAATAATTTCTTTCAGTTCAACAGAAGAAAGAGAATGCAGAGAGTTTTGATCTCAGAATCACAGGATGTTCCTCCTTGGTTCTAACTTTAACGTGTCAGCGTGAACACATTAAAGGCCAACAGTAAAAAAGAGGATGAATTTACTCTTTTTTTTTTAAACTTTTTTTAAAAATTTGTTGCTTTATATTGTGTTGATCCATCCATCCATCTCATAAGATATTTTAATGTTTCAGAAATGTGGATTTAAATTAACTGTATATGACACTGCCATGGTGACAGCTCAGATCATCTCAAATTGTATCAGTCGCTATAGTAACGATATATATTGTAGAATGTTTGTCAGTCAGTAATATGGTCACTTTCTATGGTCCCATTGTGTTAAGAGCTGGGTGGTGATGGGATCGTCTGCCAGTCTGTTATGCTGCATGAACTTGAGGAAGCTTCTGACAGAAGGCATTGTGTTCTTTAATCTCTGCAGATGATGAGCAGTGTTTGTTGTTTTTCATTTTATGCTGCATTATTCTGTCCACAGTCAATATGAAAGATAATTTGATGATAATAATAAGGCAAAAAAATAAATAAATAAATAAAGCTGCAAGCAGGGCAAATCATTTTCCTCCCAAGTGGAGTGCAGGAGCTCTCAGTTGTCACTCTTTTCCTTCCCAGATGACTATAAAAAATGGACAAGATAACACAAGACTGTATAGATCCTCATTACATAATAGATTATGGATCTCATGCAGGATAAAGACACAGTGCATTTTATGGAAAAACAACTTCACTTTCTCCCAGCAGGGAATCCAATGACGTTGTTTTCAAATATACACTATTCATGAAAATGCAGAGATGGTCGGCTTGTCCGGGTCTTTCATTATTTATTGGTTTACACGCTTTTCTCTAACAAGGTGCCCCATTCCATCTACCCACCACCTCCCAGTCTTGACAGATGGGAAATTAAGAAATAGAAAAATATTTTGACCCAAACTATCAAATGTACAACATGAAAAATCACATGCTAGGACAGTGCATTTAAAAACACAGAGCTATTCTATGTGCTTGAAAGTTGCTTCAACACCTCCTCTCCAAAAAAAAAAGAGAAAGAAAGATAAGTCTTCATTTATTTATGTATGTATTTATTTATGTATTTATTAAGTGCAAGTTTGATAATTACTTTCAAGTTTATGGTTCTCAGGAGCATCTTCTTGTATAATAGTGAAATTACAATGTAAAACAACATGGTACTGAAACAATTACACCAATAATTCCTTTAAACAAATTTCATACAAAAAAAAACGACAAAATAATCTCACATCCCACCGGTTTTCCAAACAGTTAAGAATCTGATGAGACAAATTAGCACCTCAAGCTTTTAACTGTCGGAATGTCCAAATATTACCCCTGACTACTATTAACTACATAGAGACACAAAAGAAATAAATGCTGCCGCTTTACATTCGTCCTTATTCAGCATCGTGACCTTATCCAGCAGTCCATTATGTAGGTAGAGTTCAAACAAACAAGCAGGCACGCAAACAAAGGGTCTTCTGGCAAATCACAGCATCGGGGATTCCACAACTCTCTGCTGTAATTATCCAGCATTCAGCTTACATTCACATCCTGCCTCTCCTATCCAAAGCCTCAACAAACACCCTGAATGGTAATACAGAATCTGAATCAGAACCAGTTATATCAATAATGCCATATGCAGTTTAAATTAGTCTGGGTGGATGCTAATCAATACTGCACAATTGTCAAGCCTTTAGTCACCCCTGGCCCCTGCTGATGAACATTGATTCAGACTTAAGTGGACCAAAAACCTGAGGGAGAAGAGCAGTGATATGGTCAGGCAAACAACTCCCAGAGTGTAAACATGGCAAGACTTGTAAGAGGGTTTTTTGTTGTTGTTGTTGTTTAATCTGTTTTACACCAGTACATTACATTATAGTAAGCAGACAGCTATAGTGATGCACAGGAGGCAGATCTCTCAGCTACTGCCGCCACACAAAGAATGAATGGCTTATGATGAGCACTACTTTTGTGCAGTGATTAGCAATGACACCGTCGCATTTTCCTTCTTTTTTTTTTTTTTCTTAAAGTAACAAAAGTGACACATCATAGTTACACCATCAGAGGACAATTCTGAGGCAGACAGAAGGTTCTGTCAAAACATGTCAAAGGTATGTGAAAACCCACGTCTGAATAAAAGAAAACAAAAGCAAATATGTGACGAACTGAAGACGTAATGAGCTTAATTTAACTAAAAATGTATGTTTCAGTGTTCAACAAGTGCACAGGCTACAGTACGTGTGCATACATTTAGCTTATAGGATTGTATGTGTCTACATGTTTATGTGTTTTGTGCCTCTCTCTGTCCTGTCTCCCTCCTCACCCAGCTGGCTTTCGGCAAGATGTTCACCCCCACACACCCCCCTTGCCACTGTTAGGCTTGGCGTGTGCCAGGGGGTCACGCTCTGGCTTTCTGAGAAGTGTCTAGAGATCACATCTGTTGTAATAGTGGTGATATATAGAAAAAACTGAAATGCAGTGTTAAACGCAGCCGATGGTGTCCATCTTCATCTTGCTAAAGAGCATCTACATTATTTCTTAGAGAACAGACATCTCTCAGCAATGTAACCAGTCATCTTTTTCTCTAATTAATAAACGAAGCCAGCTCAGGTATTTTTAAACACTGTTTGTACACCATGCAATTATAACCAGGCAATTTTCCATTAATGCTAACATGTCAGCTTACCTTTCTACTTCCTCCTGTTTCTGGCTGACACACCACTATGGAAGCTGAGGATTTTTTTTTAATTAAAGGTTTGAAAGCCACTATTGTTTGTCGCCTGTCTTCAATAGACATGTTAAAAAGACATTGCAGTGTGATAACTTTTAAAAACTTATGTTGCTCTTGAGTTTAAGACCCTAACGATCATACTGGGAACAATGTGGGGTTCAGTGTCCAGCCCAGTGATACTGTGGCACATGACAGAACCAGTTGAAGGACCAACTCTTCCTGATGAGTCATGGCTGTCCCCACACGCATCGTGTGATTGTTTAAATCTTTTTTTTTTTAATTAAAATCACACAGAGGCATAGATTTTTAGCCTCCACTTTGATTTCTAAATGGAATTCTTTAACATACATGTTCGTCAGAACAGCTGTGCAAAATCTAAATAAGGAATGAGCTTGAACATACATTCATCAAAATGTAAAATTTGATGCATGCAACACTAGGGATTTTATATAAGTGCACAGGTTTGCTGGCTACTGGTGTTAAACATTTAACCAGACACACTGTTCCTCCATGAATCACTGGCATGCAGAAGCTCAATAATTGGCATTACCATTTGTAGTGTAAACATGACTAATTTCTCTTTTTTTCAATATGTCAACACTCTGCCCTTTCAGGGGTTTGCAATTTGTTATTGTGTTACCTTTTTTCATTCGTACGTGTCCTGGGTACTACTATAACTCTCAACGATTAATTATGAAATGTCAGCAAGTTACACTCAGAGCCTCAGGGCAACAGGATCCACTCATAACAACTAAGCTGCTATTCTGGCTATAGAGATCCATAGAGATCAAGAGGTCCAACAGATGCAGAGAGCTGATGGTGTGCATACACACACACACACATGCAGCACTAGATGTCTGGGACAAATAAATTTTGCATCGTCCTAGGTGTAAACTGTCAACATTTGTCCCAGGTGTCTAGTGCTGCATCTCTATACATCCATGAAGCTGTGATGGAGCCAAGACTGCAAAGATGTGCGCATTCCCTTTGCTTCACCCTGCACCTAACCCCATCCATTACAGTCTCCCGCGATTGAGCATCTGCCAGAAGTACGCTTAATAGAGGAACCGCCTCAAGGCCAAGCTTAGCTGCAATTGTACTTAAATTGCTCTTCTTGCTGGGATGCTTGGCTGACTTGGGTGGGTGATCAGACCATGCAGGCAGAAATCGCCTAATGATTTGCAGGACATCATTCAATTCCTAAGATAATAAGTATATTTCAGTGTTAAGTAATCTTAGGAAATGTGGAGTTACATAAGTTCTATATTCTAGTGTATATTACACAGAGACACGCCTTGCAGCTGCTGTTTTCAGCTTTAGTTTTGTTCTTCTGTGCTGGCCGTACAAACTAATTTAAGAGAGAGAATGAAAGAAAACAATCTAAAATTAATCTATATTAATACAAAAATACACTCCAATAGATGCTCAGTCCATAGGAATGTCAAGTCTGAAGTAATTCAATAAATTTACAGTCTACACTATAAGAATAGTGGTAATATTGTAATGTGGACAATACGTCAGTGTAAGTGGATATGCACTGATCAAGTAAGAATCTGTGAAGAATAAAGATTTGTCTTACATAAATGACATATACACATAAGATATTCCAAAAGATATACTATCTAATATGGAAATGATGCACTTGCTGAGTCAGCAAAACCCCCAAAATGCAATTCATCACCATTGGTGCTGTCACCTAGTGGATAAAAATAGCAGCAGTCTATCTGTACTTGGATAGCAAAATTAGTCTGGCATCCCTTTTGTCAAGTAGGCTGCTACTTGTTTTGTTTTTTTTTACTCACTGCCTCATATTAACCAACATTCTCTAAACATTGTTCCGTCTGATCATTTCTTCTGTAAAAATGGACCTGTGTAAAATGGACCAGCAATATGGCTTCATTTTTGTGCCACAATCCTGAGCAAACAGTCGGAGATTTTGAGCACAGAGAAACATACTGTATATTATAAGCACATTGCATGTATATGTTGAAAAGAAATCACATTCAAGCAAGGAACAATTCATTCTGAGCGAACAAATATCGATTCTGTTCGCAATAAATGCCTCACAAACTCACAAGCAGACTGCAGCGAGCTCTCCATCTCCCCTCCGCCTCCTACCTCTCAACCTCGCCACTCTGTGCGCACTCAAGTTTGGTCACATCGCTCAGGTTTTTGGCACAATACAGCATTACAAGTGTGCCAAAAAAAAAAAAATCAATCAAAGAACTGGACAAAGTACATTCTGATTGGCTGTTGGGCCTCCAGCTATGGCGTCCTGGAAGCATAGTTGACAGTTCTGCATATAATATGGGACTTTGGGCTTTTTTTTCTCTGGAGATGCTTGAAATAATTGAGTCACGAGTTGCATTTTTTTAGGGCTTGTTTTATAAGACAGGGTTCACACACACACACACACACACACACACACACACACACACACACACACACACACACACACACACACAAAAGCACAAGATAATTGTAATCCTCCTTCTTTGTCCACCTCCCTCTTGTTTTTATAGAAC
>JBAMYA010050274.1:0-32889 GCA_037176975.1 Arrhamphus sclerolepis | reverse complement strand
TGCTTGATAGGTTAATTGGAGTTCCTAAATTGCCCTTAGGTGTGAATGGTTGTATGTATGTGGCCCTGCAATGGACTTGGCAACCTGTCCAGGGTGTACCCCTGCCTTTTGCCCAAAGTAAGCTGGGATAGGCTCCAGCAGACCCCTGTGACACTGCACAGGAAATAGCAGGTAGAGATAATGGATGGATGTATAATACATGTTTATGCATTTTTATATATTACACTTATATTTCCATCTACACAATTGATAATGTATCAGATTAATAGTGTTTTATATCAATATACTGAACAATCTTTAGTTGTTCACATATTCGTTTAGAGAAATCTCTACAGTATTACACCAGATCATAAAACAATCATAAAATAATTATATTTTTACTACTGTGTCACCAGGGGGCGACAAAGCGCACTTTACTTCGTCTGACCAGCAGAGGTCGCAGCGGCCTCGGAGTCATTCGTCTTCTTCGGGCTTTTCCGGTTGTACTCGGTGCAGGCCCCCAGCCTCTTCGGGCTTTTCCGGCTCCATTCGGCTGGTAACGGTCGATGCGTTCAAATGATCGGCCGCAGCTGCTCTCGGAGGCTGAAGTGAAGAAAGAGTCGAAAGAAAAAGGAGGAAACCGGCGACGGGAGCGGACAGACTGAGTCTGGAAGCGGAATGACGGTGCTGCAGGAACCCGTCCAGGTATAAACATTTGCTCACTTTGGTGTCATGTGGGGAGCCGGGTATTTGTGCCGCCGGCCTTAGCGGCGCTTCAGTCCGCCGTCAGAGAGCTCTTCCCGGCTGCAGGCCGCGCAGATGGCTGCTGCAGCCCGGGTTTTTATTCGTTGTTTTCCGGTTAAAGTTACGCAGAGCTTCGGTCCCTGTCGTGGTCTGTGGGGTCCGTTTTTGGGTCTCCCTGTTCGGGACCAAAGCAGAACCGGTCCGCCAGCAAACCGCTGCTGTTTACAGCTTAAACAGATTCATCAAACTCCGTTAGAAAAACGACAGATTGAGGTTTCTCTGATGGTTTTCAGAAAAATAATAACATAAGAGAAACATTTGGTGAGATGTGGAGAGTTGGTTGGTGTCACTCATAAATTCGGCATAAATGTTGGAGTCCATATCTGATTATATTTTAGAGATAGAAGTGTATAACATCACCGTAGTCCTGTTAAGGTCAGAAGGTCCTCCAGTTTTTAAAGTTATCTTTATACCAAACCGTATCATGTATTGTCTGGCTTAAATATGCCGAACCTACCATTGGACCGGACTGGTTGTCTGAATTAGTTTAATGTGGAAATATTCTTTAGACGGGTTAGGGTTAGAAACGGACTGCTTTTAAACATCATTCTTCTAGCTGCTGATGCTAACGCTGAAGCTAACGTTACTGACACCAAAGATCCAGATTTAAAATTCTGAGAAACTGATCTAACCCTCAAACCCTTACGCTAATCTGGCCTTCACCTGTGTGATGTCACAGTTTTGGCCTCAGGTGAATCATGCCTGGACCAAATCTACTGTTTCTGGAACAGATCTCTGGCTAGCCTGCTAACAGCAAACGTCAACTACGTCATCAAACTGAGGCAGGCTGACGTTGAACGTTCACCTGACAGGTGTTTCGAGGCTTCACTACAACTGGATTTCTGATCAGTACTTCACTTGGGTTACTGATCAGTGCTACACCTGGGGCCTTTATCACAAGGCAGGGTTTCGTTTTCCTGGGTTACTTAGACCTATCCAGTTCATCTTACCCTAACAAACCCCAATCAGCATAATCGGTATCACGACGCTGTCTATCAGCTTGGTAACTCAACCCAGGGTTAACTTATCAAGGTTTGTGAACACATGTTTAAAGGGCAGGTTCCGAAGTAGCGGAGCCATCACAATCATGAGTCTCATAGAAGGGAAAGAAAGAACAGCCGAGGAACAGCGACTCATACCGATAAAATACAAATAAGAAAAAGTAAACCTAAGAGAGTAATCTAAAACTGTTGCCGTTGCCAGAAGGAGGCAAAATGCCCGACAATGAATAACGGGCAACATAAATGCATAAGTTATACATACATCTGATACTGATAACAGCTGCGAATCCCATGAAATCAATATGTTGTGCTAATGAATAGAATGTATGACAATTAATTATCAAGTCATCTTCCCCAGAAGCAATCCCTTGGGGGTGTCAAGGACATGGGAACAGGTTGAAAATAAACAAAAATATCATTGCATCTGTTAAGTTGGTCCTTTGAATATAACGTCAGGCTGGAATAAAGCTCGAAGCCTTGGCCACTATTAAATCATGTGTATATTCAGTGGCCTGAAGATGGATAGATACTTCATTCATCCCAGTTGGAAGTTAACTATGAATGAAACAAAATGTATGAAATCCATCCAGATAATGAGCTGTGGTAGAAAGTAGTGGTCTGATGATTGTAAACTTTAAGTATAACATTTTACAAAAACAAGATGTAACTGCGGGGCCTGGAATTGAACCCACTACCTTCAGGTTGGCAAACTGTTGCTCGACCTTTGGAGCTACAGTCTCTTGCTATACAAGAAATATTGAAACTTGACTGGTGGTATTTTTCCATTATGGGCCAACATCTGGGTGATATTTTAACAGTGAAAAAAAAAAACACTCTCAATGTGACGTCTTGCTGATAAAACGTTTTACATCTTGCCGGTTTCTGCAAAATGTATGTGTGCTGTCCAATGACTGTATATAATAATATAATGCGCTCTGGGAGAGCACACCATTTTCTCCAGAAAGCTGATTGGCCAGTGGTTGGGGCTTTATTTAGGATTGGATTCAATCCTGAGCATTACCCTGCTATGAAGCAGGTTAGCTGTTCAGCATATGTTACCCCAGTGATGTGCCTCGATAAGCGACTACCCAGTTTCGTGATACAGAAAACCCAAGGTTAACCCTGAAGTTACCTAGCTAAAGCAAAATCTAGTTTTGTGATACAGGCCCCCCTGAATTACTAATCAGTGCTACACCTGGATTACTGATCACTCCTGGTAGTGGTGATTGTTGTCCTGGTGGTGGTGGATTGTTATCGTCGTTATGTTGGTGGCGGTGGTTGTCGTCATCGTCATCCTAGTAGTGGTTGTCGTCCTCGTCATCATTATGACTGTGGCTGTTGTCGTCATTGTCGTCCTGGTGGTGGCTGTGTTTATCATCATTGTCATCCTGTTTTTTTTGTCGTTATAGACCTGGTTTTTATGGAGAACCAAAACTGACTTCACTTGATCTCAAATAAGGCGTTCTCCTCAAACGGCCACAAGTAGGCATACACAATGACCTGCACCTGGATCCTGCTCCTTCCTGTTTATTGACCAATAGAAGAGGAGCTGGACCAAGAAGGCCAGCCCTCCTAATTTGCATAATGAGGCAGAAATGCATACGGTAAAGTAAAAAGAGGAGGTGAGGGAATGTAAAAACAGCAGATGCTTGCATAAGGAAGAGGAAAAACTTTATATATGTGTTTGTGTGTATGTATGTATGTATATATATATACATATATATAATATTGACGATAGTGCATGTATAAGGAAAAGGAAGGAAAAACAAAAAATATATATTTCTACTTTTATTTTTGATTATGTCAGTTTTGGTTCTCCATAGATTTTGGTGGTTGTCGTCGTCATGGTTTGTTTGTTTCTTTGTTTGTTTGTTTGTTTGTTTTCGGGGGGTTGGTGGTGGTTGTTATCCTGGTGGTCCCTCATGCAGCTTCAGACCATATAGGTATTTAGCTATGTCAAACATCAGCGATGAAGACTGGATCAGTGCTTCAAGGGACATTCAGAGGACCGATGAAAGCAGTGATGAGATATCCATTTCACCCTAGAACCAGACCCGAGCTGCTTCCTATACCATGTCCTAAAGTCCCAACAAGCGACACTTTTTGTCTTCAGGTGTCACCGCAGCGGGTCATCACGTTCTCCATGTTTTCATGGAGATAAAATGTTTGGGTTCTGTGTTGGACCCTCTCCTGTGGACCATCCTACGGTTAGTGTCCAGGACGTGGACTGTGAAGGACCTCTGGGCCTGGACTTGCACCTCAACTCTGAAAGATGTTGGAATCTGGACCTGGACCGTGAAAGACCCCAGGACTGGGACATAGACCTGGACCGTGAAAGATCTCGGGATGTGAACCTGAACTGTGAACGACCTCAGGATATGCATCTGGACCGTGAAAGATGTCAGGATCTGTACCTGGACTGTGAAAGACTTCGAGACCAGGACCGTGAAACATCTTGGGACTTGGACCGTGGGAGACCACTGGACCTGGACCACCAGGTGGACTGTTCCATCAGCTCCTCCCATATTTCAGTGTACTTGACACAAGTGTGAACACTGCTCCATGATAGGTCTAGAGTTGTGACATCAGCTGATGGTCTGTGTTTCCTCAAGGATTTTTTCCAACACGGGGACATAAACAAATGACACTTGACTCCAGAGTTTACTTTTACAACCTATTTATTGAATGGCAGGTTGAAAATGGCTTTTTAAAGGCTGAATGTAAAAATCCAAAAAATAAAACAATAAAATTAAATAAGTACTATTTATTAGCTGGCACCGGGCCCAATTAACTTAAGCTACCGATATGTTATGTAATGTTAGCTGGCCATCAATATTTTGCAAATGTCTATTTTACCCTTTTGCCCCCCACCCCCCTCCAAAAAAAAAAAAAGAATATGGTACTGAGCAAGATAGTTATCTGTAGTTTACCTTAATACTTGAGAGTACCCCACCCAGTGCAGGACTGCTGTGAAGGAGACATGCGGAAGTGGTGTATTTGCGACAATAAAAAAAAAAAAAAGAAGAAATTAAACGTAGCGGTGGCTAGGATGGTGGCCTGCCACTAATAAATTAATGTAGAGGAAACACTGGTCTCCTGTCCCCTCACCTGTCATCTCATCACTTGTCTCACCTGTCTCCTCAGGCTGCAGTGTGGCAGGCTCTCAACCACTATGCCTACCTGGATGCTGTTTTCCTCGCCGAGAGACTCTATGCTGAAGGTAACACCCATCGTCAGTATGTCTACTTATCTGTAGCATGTCCACCTGTCTCTCACCTGTCTGTCCACCTGTCTGTCTCAGTGAGGTCGGAGGAGGCCCTCTACCTGTTGGCCACCTGTTACTATCGCTCTGGGAAACCATATAAGGCATATCGGCTGCTGAAGGCTCATAGCTGCTCCACACCACAGGTCCGCTTCCTTCTGGCCAAATGCTGCGTGGAACTCAGCAAGTAAGAACCTGCTCACCCTGGACTGGTTCCTGGGCAACCCAGGACCGGTTTCTTGACCAGTTTCTGTACATGTTCCTAGACCGACCCTGGACTGGTTTCTGGACTGACCCTGGACTGATTTCTAGACATGTTCCTGGACCGGCCCTAGACCAGTGTCTGTGCCAGTTTCTGAACCACCCAGCTAACAATTTCTGGTTCTCAGAACATTCTGAGAATATTACTGAAAGTTTGTTTCAGGTTGTTTTAGGGGTGTGTATAGGCAACTTCACGATATATGTATCCCAATACATGTGTCACAATACAATAGTATTATATGATATGATATTGGAAATGCCCCCACCTATCAAGGCAGCGTCAAGCCTCCCTCTCTATTTTTTTTCATATCAATAAATGTCTCAAAAATATGCCCCTGAGCAAGACACCTGAAACCCCCACCCGCTCCCTGGCAGCCCAGATGGGTCAAATGCAAAGGCAGAATTTCCCCATGGGGATGAATAATAGTATATTTGTTAAAAATAAAATGAATTAAACATTTTTCCTCTACTATGTAAGCCCTCTAGTACTTTTAATGCTAGTCATAAAACAACTATTTTGAATATGCATTTGATAATGAATGCCACTTCGTAGTGTAATAAGAGGTTTCTGAGCCCTAAGAACTGTTTAATTTAAACACTGTTTGAGTTCAAATTTGCCTGAAGTATTTAACTTTAAACTGAGTTCTCCGTCTTTGTGAACTCATGATAGAGGGAACTCCAAATAGATTAACTTTGCAAAAACAGGCGGAAAATGGGAAGGAAAAAAACAAACATGGGAAAACAACAGTCAAACTTCCAAGAAAAAAAATGTTAAAATGATTGATGAAAAATGAACCATGAAAATACTATAAGCAAAGAAGACACTTCTAAACACTCACTATTTGCTCTCTCATCTGCTGTCTCTCCCGCTGATCCTCTTTCTCACCCTGCTGAACAACTCAACACAGTTTGAGCACCACTGCCACTTCCGTAATGTACCGTATATCAGCGCAAAGTGACTTTTGGAATCCATTTGAATTTCGTCGCTTGTGCGGACAGTTGAAGAGTTATAATTCTAAGAATGCATGTTATTTTGTTTTGCTGGCAACAGCATCTGATTTTAGTGGATATTTGGAGTCAGAAATCAATGTAGTATATTGTGAAAATAAGTATCACAATATATATTGCCATATCGATATTTTATCACACCCCTAGGTGGTTTTAACATGGAAGGTTTTTCTGATGTTTATGCAGTGCTAGCTGAAAGTTACATATTTGGGTCCCTGAATGTTCTCTTAATGTTACATGTGTAACAACCGTTTTAGAACGTCTTTTGGTTTGGACCAGAGACTTTGAATGGAGTTACGTCAAAATGATTCATAGGTCACGTGTGTAACATCGACGGCTCTTATTGGCAGATTTTTAACAATTCACGTGTCAGCCAGTGTAGTTGCAGCTACACAGCTACAGCAGGCCAATGAATCAAACACAGAAGCGGGACTATAATTCAGAGTATGTTGTTTATTTGTGTAGCAAGCAGGAAACACCACTAATTCTATTCAGCAACACACAGCTGTACTGGTGCGATATTGCACTATTCTGCGACATCTTGCAATAATCTCTAAGCAGACTCCAGTAGTGCATTTCTTTGTTTTCAGTGTATATATTCATAAATTTACTTTGAGAGTCTGTGCAGCAAGTTTCGGGGGCTGTTGATTAAATGTGTTGAAATCAGACATGTAGTCTGCTGGCCGTAATCATTGCTCTGAACCCGTCTCTCAACTGTCTGTAGCGGGATCATGTCCTTGCATAGGTGAATTGTTATTGCATTCGTAATGTTGCTCCACTGCTTGTTTTTTTCCAGTCATATGCTGTCCCTCGAGAAAATGCCTGTTTAAGCGATGTTTGACCCTTTGGCTTAACTGTTTCACTGGCGCTACTTTGACGGCATCAAATCCGACAACTGTAATAGCATACATTCTTGGTATTCCAACACAGCTTTTCTGCTGAGGTGATGGAATAAGTTGCTAGTATTAACACCACCGACAGCAACAGCGGCACGACTTTGCAATATACAAACTTTTGGTCTGCGTTGGATATTTTAAAACCAACAAACTTCCAAACTACAAACACAGATCCTCCTTTGGGCACAAGTTCTTCTTTTATATCTCCAGTCTCACTTTCTTTATCCACCATCTGTATTCTGTTCTTTATTCCAGCTTAGGACCAGCTGTTAGCTCACAGATTGTTATGCCACCTGGCTGAGCTCTACCTTGTATGTCCTTTGGCGGTGCCATTCCATGCGGCACTTCTAGCGGCAAACAATATTATATAAATTGCTGCATGTTGAAGCGATAAAGCCATTTTCTCAGCTACGCCGCAGTGTGTTGGTATATAAAAAAAATTTGTACTGGAGGGGAAGATTATAACTTTTATACCAGATGAACTGGTATACTGCCCAGCACTATTTCTAAGTAACCATGTGGGTGGGTGTATTGGTTTTTGTCAGACTAAGAGAACTACAAGGGAACGTTATTTGAACAGAAACTGGTTCAGAGGTTGGTTCAGTTCTGAACCAACCTCTGAACCAGTTTCTGAACTGATCCCTGAACCAGTTTCTGGACCACTTTGTAAACTGACCTTAAACCATTTTATGGACCGATCCTGAACCAGTTTCTGAAAGCAACCCCTGAACCAGTTTCTGAACAAACCGTGAACCAATTTCTAGACCAGTTTCTGAACCGACACCAAACCAGTTTTTAAACCAAACCTGAACCAGTTTATGGATCAGTTTTAGTGCTTTCAGACACACACAGTTCTGGTTCCAGTTCTGTTCTGGAGTCCAAGAACCTCGGTGCTTTCTGGTGAACCAGCTTGCATTCACACCAGTTTAGAGGGAGAAAGCGAAGTGGGAGGACATGTTACTAAGGTGACAGTAAAGAAACAGCAATGGCACGTCTTTCACCTGGTTTGTCTGTTGCTGACCATCACGCTGTCTAAAAGTTCATATTGGCTGGCCTGTATCCTCACGTCCAGCCCTTTATGCTGTCTCTATATTCTTCCTTGAGTTTCTGGAGTTTGATCAGGCTTACAGGTTAACCCAGCCTTGGCCACTTTCTCCGCCAGCTCACCATAAAGCTTACTTTTTCTTGTATTGGTCTCTAGTTTAATTTAACACTTGTGGCCATTTAGGCACCAGCAAACATTTGGTTGTTTTGTTATTGGTTTTTAAACATAGAGCAAGTTACACCTACTGGTAATGTCACGGTTTGCAGGTAAGAACCAGGTATTTCTGGGTTCTCTTGTGAACCAACTTTTCAGGTCACAAATCTGTTATTTCTTCGGTATGAATGCGTCAGCCTTTTCAAAATTGGGTTCCGGAACCGGCACAGAGCCCTGCCGGTGTGAAAGCAATATTTCTGAACCATTTTCTGTGCACTCTAGGTTGGCTGAAGGAGAGCAGGTTCTGATTGGTGGAGTCCTGAACAAACAGAAGAGTCAAGATGACATCATCACAGAGTTTGGAGACTCTGCCTCCTACACGCTGTCATTACTGGGACATATTTACTGGTAAAGACCTGGTCCTCCTAGACTGGGACTTCTCTTTCTGGGTCCATTTGTAGACTCACCTGTGTCTCTTGCTTGTATTTCTCACATTTCCTCTTGCCTGTGTGTATCGCCTGTCCACTCGCCTGTGTCTCTATCCTGTGTCTGTCGCCAGTCCTCTCACCTGCCTTCTCACCTGTGTGTTTCACCTATCCTCTCGCCAGTCCTCTCACTCATGTCTCTTGCCTGTCCTCACCTGTGTCTCTCACCTGTCCTCTCACCTTTGTTTCTGAGCAGTAAGACTGACCGTGCTGCTAAAGGTGCCGAGTGTTTCCAGAGGAGTTTGACCCTCAACCCCTTCCTCTGGTCCCCCTTCCAGAACCTCTGTCACCTAGGTAACGCACTCTTGACACACACTTGCCGTGGTGATACGGTCATGTGATCTGATGAAAAGTTCTGGTCTTTTACAGGAGAAAAACCAGACCCAGACCAGGTCTTCAGGTTGTCTGCCCTACAGAACTCCTCAATAGCTCCGCCCCCACCATCTGTAAGCCCCGCCCAGAACCCATCTCGTCTCGACACTGCGCTCATGGAGACGCCGCAGGACACACTGGTACGTTGCTAAAGTAATCAGATTACTGAGCTCCAAGTGCAGTCATTGGTGAAAGCAGTCACATTACTGAGCTGCTAGTGCAGTCATCTGTGAAAGTAAACGGGATTACTGAGCTCTTACTGCAGCCATCTGTGAAAGTAATCACATTACTGAGCTCCTACTAGGGGTGGAAATCAAAAACCAGTTTTGACTGACCAGTTCCATCAGAATTGTACATCTCCAATATTATCGATTGTTCTTAAGGATGCGCTCATTTGTTTGTTTTGGTTGTTTTTTTTTCTTTTCAGGAGTTAAATCGTCTGAATCTAGAATCTTCTAATGGAAAACTGACTTCTGATTTGTCAGTGTCTTATATTGACTCCTCCCTCATCTCCCCGGAAACTGGCTCACTACTGAGTAACAGCGTTTCCATGACAACAGCGGGTTCTTTATTGGCTAAACAGAACAAGCCCAAGAGTGGACGGAGTTTACTTGGGGGACCTGCGGCCCTCAGCCCACTGACACCTAGGTGAGTAACAGTGTGACAGGGGCAGGTGAGTTTTAGTAGGTTATTGACATGTATTGGTGGTGGTTAAGCAGGTGAACAGCTGTTCGGGTGAGTTTCTGTAGGTGGTAGTCCGGTATAGTGGTGAAGCAGGAACAGCTCGTGGAGCTCGTTGGTAGGAGCTCTACTCCAGCAGAAAGTGTGTGAACCTCCACCTCATCAACTTCTCATCAACAGTTTTGGCATCCTGCCCCTGGATCCCAGCCCTGGAGACCCCACATATCTGCAGAACTTTTCAGCTGCTATGGAAACGCAAACAACAGCTCCCAGCAAGAAGGTACAGTCTCTTAACACATAAATATAAAAATACTGATCTCTAGTATGTAAATATAATAAAACACCAGATGATTCTCTGACACATAAATAGAAAAACATCAGACGAGTCTCCAACATGTAGATATATAGTAAAAATACCAGACAAATTTCACATGCATAAATATACTAAAACCCGAAAGAATCTCTGACGCGTAAATATTTAAAATAGACGAGTCTCAGACACATAAAAATACCAAAAGCACCAGACGAGTCTGACACGTAAATATAAAAACACTAGACACGAGTCTGATATGTAAAGGTCTGACCAGAAAACCTTCACTATACATTTGGGTGTGCTAGGTCTGACCAGCATCCAACAGGTCCACTCTTCACTAGACCATATGACTGCCGATCTGATACAACCATAAAGTCAATTGTGGAACTACAACCAAGAGGTCCCTGACCAAATGTCCAATTGTGGACATTTGTATACTTTAACATGGTGTTTGTTATGGACAAAGTGTGACTAGAAGTCCAACAGCAGAACTGCCTGGGTTCCGACCAGAAAATGAAAACTAGCAATGCTACATTCAGACTTTATGATTTTACAGAAAAATATATTTTTATAACAAAAATATGTAATCAAAGAATGCAATTTTACCTAGAAATGAATTGATTTTCTCCAAAGAGTTATGCCCAGTTTAAATGTCTCTTTCCGAAGTTTTCACTCCTGTCTTTTTGTCAGTCTGTCTCCAGGATCAGTCAGTCTAAATCTGTCTTCAGTCAGAGTGGCAACAGCAGAGATGTTCTTCCCATCCCCTTCAACCAATCACAGACCTCTGCACCTCACACCAGGTAACCATAGCAACCAATCACAGACCTGTCCATCAAAACTGTGAGGTTATTTTCTGTGTCTGATGAACTTTCTCTCTCAGTGGTTCCCCTCAGGTCCTCAGTCCCAGTATGTCCGGTCCTCCTAACGTCCAGCCCAGAAGAAGCTCCAGACTGTTCACTAGTGCCAGCTCTACTGCCAAGGTATGGTAGTGCTTCACACTGGAGTTGCTGCCGCAGCTCCTCACACTGAAGTCATGTAGTTCTTCACACTGGAGGCGCTGCAGCTCTCACAGTTCACTCTTGGTCCTGCAAAAGATCACTGTTAAAGATCACTTTCTTGTCTCTACAGGAAAACAGTAAGAAGTTAAAGATGAAGTTTCCCACAAAGATCCCCAACAGGAAAACCAAATGTAAATCAGCAAAGACATCAACCAGCAATCTGAATGAGAGTCTGGACATCCTGAGGCTGGATCCCAGTCTGAGCCTACCGGACACTAGGATCCCCCAGTACCAGAGAGCTGCTGCAGGTACTGCCAGTTTTAGATGGGGACATCTTTTGAGCAAGCATATGTGAGTCAAAGGTGTTTCTAGACCTGTTTCTAGCCCTGATGGGATATGACTTTATGAATGTTATGAGGTAAGAGTGTTGAAACTGAAGAGACCATCTGATTGGCCCAGGAGATTACAGCCTCTGATATGAAAGCTGGTGTCCACAGGAACTCTAAAAGATTGTAGATGGAGGTCAGACAGGTTCCTCCATCATGACCTTTCTAACCTGCATGAACATTTGTAAATTCATGTAAGTGTCCTGTGTGTGTTCAGATAGTATCATGGCGCTGCTGAGGGACTTCGGGCGGGGCTACCAGGCGCTGTGTTCATACAACTGCAGAGAAGCCATCAACATCCTGAGTTCCCTCCCTCCGCAGCACTACAACACCGGCTGGGTCCTAACCCACATTGGCAGGGCCTACTTCGAGCTGGCTGAGTACACACAGGTAAACTCACCTGATATACGCAGGTACAGTTCATCCAGACAATATTGACAGTGCTTTACTTTGTCCAAATTTTATGTTACAGCCTCCAAAATGGATTAAATTACTTTTGTCCTCAAAAGTCTACACAAAATACCCTGTAATGACAATGTGAAAAAAGTTTTTGTTTTGTTTTTTTCTTCAAATTTATAAAAAAAAAATAATAATAATAATTTACAGCCTTTGCAATGAATTTGAAAATTGAGCTCAGGTGAGTCCTGTTTCCACTTATCATCCTTGAGATGTTTCTACAGCTTCATTTAAGTCCACCTGTGGTAAATTCAGTTGATTAAACATGATTTGGAAAGGCACACACCTGTCTATATAAAGGTCCCATAGTTGACAGTGATGTCAGAGCACAACTCAAGCATGAAGTCAAAGTAATTATTTGTAGACATCAGAAACAGGATTGTCTCAAGGCACAAATGTGGGGTCTGATGAGAAAAAGATTGAACTCTGGCAAGAATGCCAGGCGTCGTGTTTGGAGGAAACCAGGTATCACGTGGGCAATACCATCCCTACAGTGAAACATGGTAGTGGCAGCATCATGCTATGGGGATGTTTTTCAGCACAGAAATCTGGGATTCTAGTCAGGATAGAGGGAAAGATGAAATGTAGCAATATACAGAGACTTCCTGGAAAAAAACCTACTCCAGGGCACTCTGGACCTCAGACTATGGCGACAATTCATCTTGCAGCAGGACAGTGATCCCAAGTATTCAGCCAAGATATCACAACTCTGTGAATGTCCTTTAGTGTCCCAGCCAGACCCCAGACTGGAATCTAGCGAGATCTGAAAATGGCTGAGCACAAACACTTCCCATCCAACCTGATGGAGCTGGAGAGGTTCTGCAAAGAGGAATGAGTGAAACTACCCAAAAATAGGTGATCAGGCTGGTGAATCATATTCAAGAAGACTGGAGACTGGTATTGCTGCCAAAGGTGCATGAACAAAGTGTTGAGCAAAGGCTATACTGATTTACATGTGATTTTAAAAAACAAAACAAACTCTTTTCACGTTGTCATTACAGGATATTGTGTGATGATGTTGTCTTGTTTTTAGGCAGAGCATCTGTTCAGTGGCGTTTTCTTGTTTGTAGGCAGAGCGACTGTTCAGTGAGGTCCGCAGGATTGAGTCATACCGGGTCGAAGGGATGGAAATTTATTCCACCACGCTGTGGCACCTGCAGAAAGATGTGGCCCTTTCCGCCCTCTCCAAAGACCTTACGGACATGGACAAGAATTGCCCTGAGGTGAGAAGCACACCTGTTCACAGCTTAGGTGTTTTTCCAAATTACTGTTAACGTGTGTGCATTTGTGTGTAGGCCTGGTGTGTATCAGGAAATTGTTTCAGCCTGCAGAGGGAGCATGATATCGCCATCAAGTTCTTCCAGAGAGCCATCCAGGTGAGCTGCTGTTGACTTCACACCTGTCTGTTCTTCATCCTCACCACTTTGTGTTCTCATCTTTCCTCCGGTCTCACCTGTCTCAGGTGGACCCAGGTTTTGCGTATGCCTACACTCTGCTGGGTCATGAGTTTGTTTTGACGGAGGAGTTGGACCGAGCTCTCGCCTGCTTTCGAAACGCCATCAGAGTCAACAACCGCCACTACAATGCATGGTATGGTAACCATGGAGATGCATGTTGAAACAGGCAGCTTGTTACCATCAGAACAGTTTGTGTTCAGACCACAGGTGTGTTGTTTTCCAGGTATGGACTGGGGATGATTTACTACAAGCAGGAGAAGTTTAACCTGGCAGAGATCCACTTCAAGAAAGCTCTGAGCATCAACCCACAGAGTTCAGTCCTGCTCTGTCACATCGGAGTGGTACGTACACCTGTCATGTTCCTCTGGCTTATGTCTTGGTATCACTCCTACACTGCTTAACCTGTGTGTATGGGTGTGCGCAGGTGCAGCATGCTCTGAAGAAGTCAGATGCAGCTTTAGAGACTCTGAACAGAGCGATTGGCATCGACCCCAAAAATCCTCTCTGCAAGTTCCACCGAGCGTCTATCCTGTTCGCCAATGACAAGTACAAGGTGATCAATGCTAAATGATCAATGAACGGTGATCAGTGATCAATGATTGATGCTGAATGAGATCAATGCTGAGTAGTGATCAATGCTCCAGCTCCTTCTCTTTCAGGAGGGATCATGACTTAAGCTTTGGTGTCTGCTTCTGTGGTTGGTTGTCATAGTCACAACCCTTTCTGTCTTGGTGTCTGCAGGCGGCGCTTCAGGAGTTGGAGGAGCTAAAGCAGATCGTTCCCAAAGAGTCTCTGGTTTACTTCCTCATAGGAAAGGTAACTCTAATCCAAGCCCTAACCCTAATCCTGGTCCTAATCATAATCCTAAACCTAATCCTGATCCTACCCCTAGCTGACACATCATCCATCATCCTGGAGTTTTGGTGTTTCTTAGATTAAGTTAGGCCTATATGACTGACTATATGATGACTGACTCTCCAGTTTACCTCCAGTTTAGAAGTAGTTTAATTCCAGTTTTGAAAAAAAATTAATGCCAGTTTAGAACCTCTTTAACTCCAGTTCAGAAGCAGTTTAGCTTCAGTTCAGAACTAGTTTAGCTCCAGTTTAGAACTTTTGGAGCTCTAGTTTAGAACCAGGTTTACTCCAGTTTAGAACCAGTTAAACTCCAGTTTAGAGACACTGTAACCCTCACAAGGCCTTAAATCTTAACCGCCTATGTCTCTGCCTATTCATCAACCCTCATTTTAACCCAAGTCCTTAAGGTCTTGTGGTGGTCAGTTCCAAATTAGAACCAGTGTAAGTCCAGGTTAGAACCAGTTTAAGTCCAGTTCAGAAAGAGTTTAACTCCAATTTAAAACCAGTTCATCTCCACTTGGGCTTCAGTTTAGGACCAATTTAAATCTAGTTTCAAACCAGTTTAATTCCAGTTTAGAACCAGTTTAACTCCAGTTTGGAAAACAGGCGGAAAATGGGAAGGGGAAAAAAAATCCCACAGCAAACGACAGTTGAAACTTGCAGGAAAAAAAAAAAAAAAATTATTATTTAGAACCATGAAATACTATAAGCAAAGAAGTCACTTCTAAACACCGCTGAATGCTGCTCTCTGCTCTCTCTCTCCGCTGTCTCTCCTGCTGATCCTCTTTCTCACAGCTCAACACAAAGCTCACTTCTCAGCTTTCGGAATCTGTTTGAATGTCATTGCTAGTACAAACGGTTAAAGAGTTACGGTAATTCTAAGAATGCATGTCATTTTCGATAGCATCCGTTTTTAATCGATATTTGGAGTCAGAAATTGATGTAGCATATCATGAAATTAAGTATTGTGATATATCGCTGTATCGATATTCTATCACACCAATATTTTCCAATCTGTTTTCACTCCACTTTAGCTCCACTTTACAACCAGTGCAACACCAGTTTTGTACTCCAGTTTAGAACCCATTTAATTCCAGGTTTGGAACCAGTTTAACTCAGGTTCAAATGAGCTTTAATGTAGCAAGTTGAGATCAAAGCTCAGACTGTCTCTGGTGGTTGTTGTAATCACACCTATATGACTCCGCCTCCTCTGACTGCCTCTCAGGTGTATAAGAAACTTGGTCAGACTCACCTGGCTTTAATGAACTTCAGCTGGGCCATGGACCTGGATCCCAAGGGAGCCAACAACCAGATCAAAGAAGCCATCGATAAGAGATACTTGCCCGAGGATGAAGGTACCGCCTCCACGCAGAGATCTGTGTGTCACAGTACAGGTGTTTATGCAGAACTCTGCTTCCTGCAGAAACAGTACCTTTTGAACGGTTAGCGTTGGTGAATGAGGACATGCTGGCTCTTAACCTCCTGTCTCTAACATGCTTCACCTTGTCTTCTCAGCAGCGGAGGTGGACGACAGTCAGGACAGCAGCATCATGACGGATGCTGATGACACGCAGCTCCACACGGCTGAAAGTGACGACGTTCTTTAACGACATCATCCACAAGCCCCCCAACCCCGCTCCTTCTTTTGTTGACTGAAGGAGTACTGTTGCTAGGCAACGTTTTGACAGATCTTCAGTTTAGCTCGTCCCCTTCATCTGGCTGAAACAGACTGATGCTGACCTTAAGCCCCACCCCTCCACCTCCTTCCTTGTATGTCATTGAGCTCGCCCTATGACAACACATCTGGTTTTTTATGTTCTTTTTATCATCTGGAAATAAATAAAAACATGTAAACACCCACTGGTCTCCACTTTCTGTTTTTTGTTCATTTTGGCTCTGTCAAAGTGGCCCGATAACCACAATGACATTTTTATATGTGTGTGTGTGTGTGTAATATCAGGTTGTTTTTGGGGATGTGTACTGCTTTGGGTTTGAGTTTAGGTTTAAGAAAGTTATAAATGGGTTCCAGATGTCATTGAAAGCAGTTGTATTGTGAATAAAAGGTGTTTTTCTCTAATGTGATATATTCTATGAGAAGGTTTGTCTTGTGGCTGATGTATCCAGTCAACAAGGAGTGGATTTCTATATTTAATTGGAAGGTCATCTACTACTGTGTGGTACTGAATAAAGAGTGATGGAGATGAAGGGATTCTTTGTTCTTTCCCAACTCGAAATTTCTGGAATACTGAATTAAAGGATATGAACTAGTTATTATGGAATAAGTGATGGAGGTGTGAGGTCCCTTGTTTTTTGTATAAAGGAAAGTGGATGGGGTTGTGTTGCTGTAAATCAGCATTATGCCAGACTGGAGTATATTTGTATGGTAATGAGTCAGAGTTGAGTTAAGTTGAATGTTGATACAATAGTTCATTTTCTTATCTGAAGTGGGTAATAATGGTAAGTCTGAAAGTGAAGCATTTTTGCACTAGTCCTGTTCCAACTCTATGATGAATTGCTGCAATTATCATTCTGAATCCATTTCATGCAGTATTGTAACCGATTTGTCCGGAAGTAACGATAAGAATTAAGTGCCTCAAGACCATCTAATGCTTTTTTCTTTTCGTATAGTTGATATGGAGATTTTAGGTTTCTTGATAAATTCTTAATACATGTATTTTTTGGTTCTATTGACTTTTATTAACAGTGAGCACACAGGAAATAAGATAACTGACTCTCTGAACTAAACCTGGTCAGCAGCAGTTTTCCTTCAACATACCAAAATTACTTTCTGTCTTCATAAATGGTAAATGGCTTGCACTTACATACGGCTTTACAACTGTATTTCTACAGCGCCAAAGCTCTTTACACTGTAGACATTCACACATGAAGCTCAAGTTCAATTTCATCATCAATCGCCCGTGTCCTGAGACGCATGAAGACAGTTCAGCTGACTGAATGAAACAAGTCAGCTGTGCCGCTGCATGGTTGAATCAAAAACTTGCAGCACCTGAGCACGACACGGGCGTCCTCGGAGGCCAGCAACGGTGCTCTCCGGCGATGCTGCCGCTGTCGGCTTCCCTGGGTGCACCAGCGATCTCTTCCAGGACAGGGGTTGACCAGGTATGGACTTTTTAAGGACCCCCAACCTGGGGTGATCGCTGGCGATGAAGTGTGTACATGGACGCGAGGATGTAAGTGATGTAGGTTTCTAGAGGTCCTCTGCTCCCCGGTAGCCATGACTGGCTTGTCAGACTCAATGACTGTATACTGGTCAGACTCAGAAAGATGTCGTTCTCAAACATGTCTGACCAATGGGAAAGCATCCGCCTACCGCGGAATGTTTATGTAAAAAAAAAAAAAACTTCAAAACTTTTTTCACCTCAATCAAAAAAGTATTTTCAATTAAAAAACACTTCACTTCCATCAAAGAAAACATTTTCAATCAAATAAAAACACCGTTCAAATATTTTTTTTGCATTGATTTAAAAGGGTTTTTTTTTATTGAAGCAAAGGTTTTTATTATTGAAAATATATTTTTTGATTGAAGCAACCTTTTTTCTGATTACATGATAAAGACACAAATCTACCTTCATTCTAACTAAATTTCGCATGAGTTGGAGGTATGGCAGGGGCGTCTCAAAATTCACTCACAGATGCAGCGAAGTCCACAGACCAGAAGCCGTTTGTAAATCAAGTTATATTTGTGGGTGCATCAGAAATACATGTGTGAATCTCATCCTGGGCATTTGTAAATCATCTCGTGCATTTGTGAATTTTGTCCTGTGCATTTGCAAATCGTGCTGCGCATTTGTGGCTGTTGAGACTGTTCTAACTCCATATGGGGATTCTGAACATACTCTGTTATATTTGTTAGAAAGTGAATGAAGCAGGACTGAGAGAAAAGTGGTCTGACTCTTAAGTGTGCCCCTCCCCTGCTTTTTTTCTCTTTAAACACACATACATATATATATACATCTTATTCTTTTTCCATTTGCCACAAAGTCATTGGATAGTCAACATGATTTAAAAGCTATCACTACTGGTTTGAAATAACTTAAATAGTATTACTATTTGTATCCTTATCCCACTTCTGTGAGTAAAAGAAATGTCCCTTTAGGATTTACCAGAGACTGGATGTATTGATCATCCATATTCCCATCTAGGCTCCTTAAATGATTTTTCTATTCCTCCTAAATTATATTCTATAGTATTGATCTCTTTTCACATTGATCAACACC
Organism: Arrhamphus sclerolepis; assembly: GCA_037176975.1. Taxonomy (NCBI): domain Eukaryota; kingdom Metazoa; phylum Chordata; class Actinopteri; order Beloniformes; family Hemiramphidae; genus Arrhamphus; species Arrhamphus sclerolepis. The sequence goes on along the minus strand of JBAMYA010050274.1, from coordinate 14,239 downwards.
ACTGTGGTGGTGGGGTGTGGTTCTGCTCAACTGTAGAGGAGAGGTGAAGCAGTGGCTAAGGTGACAGCGCCTGGGAGCTACTGACTGGCACACCTGCAATGCATGTGCATGTGTCCCTCCATTTAAGCAGCAGCTCTCTGGCTCTTGGGACTGGCGAGGTCAGACACACTAGGAATCTTGTGTGTTGTTGCAGTTTAGAAATAAAAAACAGATTTGCTGATGGTTTGGTACAACCACAAAGGAGTCATTTTACTTTTTTGTGTGTCTGTATATATGTGGTGGGGAGGGAGCAGGATAGGCTCAGTTGGGATTATGTCACTTCCTGTGGAAGAAAGCTTCTGATCAGGCGCAGCCGCAGAGCTGCAGTGATGCAGTGGGTTGCCATGACAACAGCAGCCCCCTCCCTGTCAGACAGCAGGGTGGAGCAGCAGACGGAGCAGCAGCAGAAGGAGGTAAGACGCAGAGCTGTTCCTCTCTCCTCCTCCATCTCCTCCAGCAGCTGGTTTCTGTTCCATCTGTAGGATCCAGAATCTCGCTGCTCCTCCATGGAGGGTTAGCCTGGAAGGAGAGGGAGGGTGAAGAGAAGCAGAGACAAGGAAGAAGAGGTGGTGGTGGAGGAGGCTCAGATTTTCATAAAAACTGACTTGATTGTTTGCTGCTTCATCAATCAGAGAAGACTGACATTGATTGAGAGCATGACTACCGATCTTCCTCCTCCTGTGCTCTTCTTCATCACTGCTGGTCCTCCTCCTCCTGTCCTCTTCTTCATCTCTGCTCCTCCTGTCCTTCTCTTTATCACTCCTTCTCCTCCTGTCCTTCACTACATCATTGCCTCCTCTTCATCACTCCTTCTCCTGTCCTTTTCATCACTGCTCCTCCTCTTCAACACTCCTTCTCCTCTTCTTCATCACTCCTCCTGTTTTCTTCACCACTGCTCCTCCTCCTGTCCTCCTCTTTATCATGCTTCCTCCTCCTGAGTGTTAGATGTGATTGGATTTGAAGTATTGACATTACCTATCAATCAGTCTGAATCCTGTCTGTTTTGTAGGAGTAATGATGGATGGAGACTCCGCCCCACTCAAAGATGGCTTCGCTAAGGAGGAGCAAAGGATGATGGGAGGTTTGTCGGTCACTGAGATAACCAGTAAAATCAATTTTCAATTAGTAACATTTCAATAATAATAATAACGATCTGAGGGAGAGATTTTACACTTGTTTGTGGTCTTCTCATAACTCCTCAGACTACTTCATTCTAACTCCTCATACCTAACTAAGTATGCCTCCTTCCAGACAAATGCCATTCAGATTAACTCATCACATTTATTCCTTCCTGTGACCTGGCTGTATCTGCATAAAGAGATATTAAAATATCTCTAAGTGGGAATATATTATTATATTTATACCTCTTTTATTGAACTTCTGAGATTTGTCGCATATATTGGAGCTTTATCATTCAAAGCTTTGTATGTAAAAAGTAAGATTTTGAATTTGATTCTAAAATTAACAGGGAGCCAATGTAATGAAGCTACAACTGGTGAGATCAGCATCAGAATTGCTTTATTATCATTTCTGTGAATGTTCACAGATTGGAATTTGTTTTGTTGTAGTGAAGCAAACAACACAGGTTAATATAAGTAATAATAACAGTAAAAATAATTAAGAGCATGCAGAATCAAAATAAGAGATAATGAATGTGAATCTGTGATTCAGCTGGTGTTTGAGTCTAATGGCTGAGGGGAAGAAGCTGATCTTGTGGCCCGGATGGACCATAGCCTCCTGCCAGAGGGGAGGGGGTTGAACAGACTCTGTCAAGGGTGAGAAGGGTCAGCTGCAATCCAACAGGCACGTCCTAAAGTTGGTTGCAGCCGATCACCTTCTCAGCAGTGTGCAACCTCCGCAAGAAGAATATCCTCTGCTGAGGATGAGGGAACTGGTGGTCGACTCCCAACTGAGGTCCTGGGTGATTGTGGTGCCCAGGAAGCTGAAGGAGTCTACAATGGAGATTTTGGGGGGGGTCCATGATGGCAAGGCAGGATGATAGGGCTGTGACTCTCCTGAGGTCTATGATCATCTCCACTGTCTTGCAGGCATTGAGCTCCAGGTTATCATCTCATGTAGGCAGACTCATCTTGGTCCCAGATAAGCCCGATGAGGGTAGTGTCATCTGCAAACTTGAGTAGCTTCAGAGACTAATGGCTGGAGATGCAGCAGTTGTGTATAGGGAGAAGAGCAGAGGGGAAAGTACACAGCCCTGAGGGGTGCCAATGCTGATGGTCTGGATGTCTGAGACATTCTTCCCTAGCTGTACGTGCTGTCCCCAGTCTGTTAGGAAATTGGTGGTCCACCTGCAGATGGAGTCAGGCATGTTGAGTGTGTTGGGTGGTTCAGCTTCCTGAACGCCAGAGGAACACATCCTGCTCCTAAATACAGAGGATAGTATAGGAGGAGGGGGTGTCCTTGGTGGGTTTTGGTGGGATGGAGGTATCTGGAGAGGTGTCGGGGCTGACAGATGTTGCTGGTCGTCAGCGGTGTGGGTGGTTGTAGGCTTGTGGTTGGTGATTTGCCTAAGCCCCCTCACGTAGAGGCAGAATGTTGGTAGACAACTGCTGCTGGAGTCTCTCAGAATACAGTAGTTTAGTACTTCTCAGCTCCCTGATAAACCTGTATTTGGCCTTCTTGTAGCCGTCTCTGTTCCCATTCCTGAATGCAGCCTTTTTGTCCAGCCTGAGCTGCCTGAGCTTACCTGTGAACCAGGGCTTGTCGTTGTTGTACCACACCCTGGTGTGTGTTGGAACAATGCACAGAAGTGGATGTATAAGGTCACAGCATCAGTAAACTCATCCAGATTGTCTGAGGCAGCCCTGGATCAGGTGAACCATCACATGGCCTGAGAGTCTGTCAGTTACGTGGGGCACTGCACGATAGGCTCCACTCTCTGTCATACAACAGTGATCCAAAGTGTTCTCTGTTCTGATTTGGCATTTAGTAAACTGTCTGTATTTGGGTAGTAACTGGCTCAGATTCTCCTTGTTAAAGTCACAGAGAACTGTAACTAAGTAGTCCGGAAAGTCCACTCCACATGCATGACGTGGTTAGTACCAGTGCTGCAGAATTCTGGACCAGTTGAATGTTTTTAACCAGGCTGTTTGTACAGCAAGGAAATGATGTATTTCAGTTATCCAGCCTAGAAGTGACAAAGGCATAGATTAATTTCTATGCATCCCCTTGAGTCAGAATTTTTCTAGTTTTCCTGATATTATGCAAATGAAAGAAATCTGACTTTGAAAGAAAACTGATTTTGTGACATTACTTATAAGGCAAATCATCAAAAATGACGCAGAGGTTCCTAACAGTAGAGCTAGAGGCTAAGGTAATATGGTAATAATGCAATGTAAATTAACTGCGCAGTTCAAGAGTGCCTCCCAAAGGTGCGTGGGACCGATTACAATAACCTCTCTTTTATCTGAATTAAGAAGCAGGAAATGTCCAGGCATCTGTGTCTTCACATCTTTAATGCATGCATCTAATAAGGCTATATGATTAACTTCATGTGGTCGCAAGGATGTATACAGCTGAGTATCATCTGCATAGCAATGAAAAATTGTATATATTCTTCCTAATAATGTCTCCTAATAAAGGGAGAAGTGTTAGTCCAAGAACGGAACCCTGTGGTACTCCACAGCTAACCCTAGTGTAACTGGAACAATCATTATTTACATGTACAAACTAAAATTGGTCTGATAAATATGACTTGGATGGACACTGTTGATGCAGAATGCACGTGACTGAGGGGCCACACTGACTCCTTCAACACTGTATGCTCCCAAGCTCACTTTCATTTGTGTTGGTTGTAGATCTTTCACCTCTTCTTGTCTCCTTCATACAATGTTCTGTTTTGTTTTCTCTCACCTTGCTATTGTCTCTCCTCATTTTGTCTTGTGTCCTCTCATGTCCTACTCTTCCCTCAGACATGGAGTCTGTTAGTTTACTGGATAAAGTCCAAAGTGAAGATGCAGTTCAGGAGGAGGAGGAGCTAAAGGCACATGAGGAAGTTGAAAGTGATCAGCTGAGGAACAACTGTGAGCAGCAAGGAGAGAGGAGACATGAGGAGCAAAAACAGGAGGAGGAAGCTCTGGTGGTACATGAAGATAAAAAGGAGAGGAATGAGGACTTTTGTTCCTCCACACCACCTCCTAAAGATTCAACTGGAGCCAACAAAGAGGAGGGATGCATAGAAGGTCAGGTGGAGGAGGAGAAAAAGGAGGAAGTTATTTGCAGAGAGGATGAGGAGGTGAAGGAGAGTCATCTCAAGACTTCCAGCTCCTCCTCTACCTCCATACCTCCTCCAGAAGAAGACCACTGCAATGAGACACCAAGGGAGGTGGAGAAGAAGCAACTGGAGGAAGATGATGAGATGGAGAAGAAAGAGGAGATACCAAGGAGCCCCAGCTTCTCCTCTACACTGCTTCCAGCTGCAGCAAGATCTGATGAGGAGCAACAAGAGTCAATAGTGCTCCCAAATTCCCAGGAGATCCTGGACGAAGAAAGAAGGGCCTCCTCTCTCCCAGAGCCTACTGTTGAGCAGCAGCTGGACGTCCAGAAGGAGAAGACTCCCCCTTCTGGACCTGGAGTGCCCTCCAGAGGAGCCCCTCAAAGATCAAGAACTGCCAGCTCCTCTTCTCCAGCCCTGAAGTCCAGAACTACTCCTGCCCTGACCAAAGGTCTGTCCCTGAACCACCTCCTTTGCCTCTGCAGCACTCCTCGTCCCCTCCCTGCTTGCTCCTCCTTTCCTCCACCACCTCCTTTCTCCTTCGTCACTTCCTGTCTGAGCACTGGCTGTCATGGAGATGACTGGTTCTTGAGTGTTCTCAGCAGTTTCTGTTTCAGCTTTATTCCTTCATCATCTTCTATATTTATCATTTAGTTCTCTATATGAGTTTAGTTTTTATTTAAACTCCTTCTTTCTTTAGTGTAATCTTTGTCACCTGCTTTTTGTCAACCAGGTTGCTTTACTTAGTCCCAGTATCTCCTCCTCCTTCTGCAAATTCTGATTGTCATGAAAATGGCTGGTTTCAGTCTCATTGATCTGAATGTCTTCATTCATTTTTCTCTACTATTATTATTCTTATTATCATTATTACTATTATCATTATTAGATTGTTGATTACGAGTGAAGAACATTTGATTGTGTTTGTTCTGAGTCTTCTCTTCCTCCTCCAGATAAAGCAGCAGTGAGGGAGTCTGCTGATGAATCTATGAAGGTAAGATAAACGCCATGCTGACTGATGTGATCCAGATTATAGGTTGATAGATAGAACTGGCTCAGGTGAAGCAGTGGTTGGTCCTTTGACATCCCCTGTGTATTTGTGTTTCAGGCCTCCAGGACAGGAGGGGGCACCAGAGCTGCAAAGTTGATCTCTGCCAAGAGTTCAGGTACCCAGATCAGAGAAACCACAGAAATCAGTGAAACCAGTTCCAGCAGGCTCACCTTTTCACCTGTCTGTCTGTCTGTCTGTCTGTCTGTCTGTCAGAGTCAGTAGATGGTGTCAGCAGTCCAGGAAGTCGCTCACCTGCCAGCAGATCATCCACCCCCAACAGAGAAGTAAAGAAGGTCTGAACACCTGTCTGAAAACTTGTTTTTAACCTGAACACCTGCCGAACACATGTCTGCCAGGATGTGGTTCTGCTCAGCTGCAAGGGGTAATGTGATGTAGCGGTTCAGGTAACAGCACCTGTGAGGACAGATTGGGGCAAAGGACAGAGAGGATGGAGGACAGAGAAAGGAGAGGCTCAAATACACAGCATTACAGAGGAGAAAATATATTTTTCGTAATATATGACTAGCTGGAGAACTAAGAGTTCTATGTACTACTATGATTGATATATCATTTATTAATTACTACAGAGGCGACTATAAAGACAGGTTCAGGTAAATGCTGGGATGGTCAGAGGGTTGGACTGCAGGTTGACATGTCACTCTGGAAGCAGAAAACCTGCAAACATCTCCAGCAAGGATAATAGAGTTCACAATTAAGTTTACACACTTCTCAAAATTAACAACTATGGACTGAGCTGAAGGATGAGAATAGCAGTTAGCAGCATTCTGGCAGTACTCAGGTATTTCTGTCCTTTAGGTGGCAGTAACGTGTTGCATTATGGGCTTTACTGACACAACCATTTCTAGTAAGGAAAGCAACAGGCTAAAACCAGCGATGCAGATCAATGATTTATGACATTTTCTACCTTCAGCAACCATGGAGCATTACTGTGATAATATCAGACCAAAGAAGCTCCACATCTGTTCTTCATGATGAGATGAAAAGATCTCTGCAGAGAAGATGGAAGGAACTGATTTAGCATGAAAGGAACCTCACTAAAAACTCCAGACTATGATCTCGTCAGTTCAACCATGAACAGATGAGCACTGATGGCTGCACCAGTGGAGATCCCGTCTGCTTCGATTGGAAGAACTGGAGGAAACCAAAAGAAACCAGATTTGCAGGAACCTGGATGAGTTTGAGACCACTTAGTATAATGTCATGATCAGCAGTACTCAGGTAGCTTCTATTAACAACGCTAAATCTGAAACCTAAGTTGAGATTTAAAGAAGTAAAATTCAGCTTCCCAAACAAAGAAATCAATTTCTCCAAAGATGGTGGTCTTTTCTGGTTGTCCTTTTGTTATCTGTTTTTCAGAGTAGCCAATGAACTCATAGTTCATGACCATAGGTGAAGGTAGGAACAAAGATTGACAGGTAAACAGAGTCTCGCCTTTTGGCTTAATTCCCTTTTTACCATAAAAGCCCGGTACAGATCCTGCATTACCGCAGACGCTGCACGAATCTGCCTGTCAATCTCCCACTCCATTCTTCCTTCACTTGTGAACAAGACCCCGAGATACCTAAACTCTAACGCTTGAGACAGAAACTCATTCCCAACAGTCTGTACAGGAATGAGGTAGCCTGTAATAACTGACCCCTTACCCCATACTCCTCGAGCACCCCCCACAGGACAACCCGACGGACACAGTCAAATGCTTCTTTGCCACCTCAGCCCCAGTAATGAATGACCCCACCTTAGACCCTCCAGACTTAGCTTCCTCTATTGAAGGGAGAGATTGAGAAGATCTTTAAGTATTCTTTCCACTGGCTGACAAAATCCCCAGTTGAAGTCAACAGCAAACCACTTGCATTGTACATGGTGTTGGTGGAGTACTGCTTTCGGCTCCTGAAACGCCTGAAGGTTTGCCAGTATCTTCTTGGAGCCAATCGAAAGGTGCTCTCCATGACCACTCTGAATTCCTCCCACAACTGAGTTTTTGCCTCAGAGACAGCGATGCCAAGTCCGCTTGGCCTGTAGGTACCTGTCTGCTGACTAAAGTCCTGTTGGACTCCTTCTTCAGCCTGATGGCCTCCTTCACCTGAGGTGTCCACCACCGAGTTCAGGGATTGCCGCCACGACAGGCACCAACGACTCTGTGTTAACAGGCACTTTCCAGCACACCTGTCAGGGACCCCAAAAAGGTTGGGTACTCTGAACTGCTGTTTTGTGCACAGGCAGAGAAAACAGTCAGAGCTGGTTCCCTGACCCAGAGGCACAGGGAAGCTACCCTCTCATCCACCAGGAAAAACTCCAACATGCAGGCCCCAAGCGGTACCAACTATAAGTAAGTGCACTCTTGGCACCGTTCACCATGGCCAACTTCAGAGTGGAACCCCTCTCGAGGAGATTGGTTCCAGAACCCAAACCATGCATTGAGGTGAGCCTGACTATATCTAACCTGTACCTGTCAACCTCACGCCCAAGTTCAGCCTCCTTCCCTACCAGAGAGGTGACATTCCATGTCCCAAAAGCCGTCAGCAACCAAGGGTCAGATCGCCAAGGCCCCTGCCCTTGGCCACTCCCCATCCCATATTGCACCTCACTCCCATGGCCTCTCCTGCGCGTGGTGGGCCTACAGGAGGGAGGACCCACAACTTCCATTCAGGCTTTGCCCAGCTGGGCTCAATGGGGAAAGGCCCAGCCACCAGGCCCTCCCCCAGGCCTAGCTCCAGGGTGGGACCGTGGTAACCCTGACCCAGGCGAGGGACACCTTGACCCTTGTTTTTTTCCTCTTCATGGGAGTCTTCGGAATCGCTCATAGTCTGGCCCATCCCCCAGGATGAGCCAGACTATGCCAACAACATAGCTCCTGGGATCATTTGGGCAAACTCCTACACCCCAATAAGGTGGCGATTGAAGGAGGAGGAACTAGCAGCTCATTGTTTAATATTGTAGCATGTTGGATGTAGTTTCCCAGCATGCTCTAGGCATTGTTTGTTATAGCTCATTGCTTATCATCGTTGATATATATTCTAATCCTAAACCCCCTTGTTCTTGTTTTCACAGGTTGAGGTGTTTTTCTGCTGCTAACAGTTTTGCTGTAGGTGCACCATGAGTAAAAGTACATGCACCATTATTAAAACTTCATTAAACCCATTTTTCTGAGCTGCAGGACATCTGAGTTTAACTGCCCCAGCTGGTTCTGCTCCAAGGGATTCACAAAGGTCTATTTATTTATTCTGCTACTTAATCTGGTTCTGCTGCTGTGGTCCTGCAGGTGGCGGTGGTCCGGACCCCCCCCAGGTCTCCTGGTTCTTCTACTCGTGGACGAATGTCCCCCCTGCCCGCCCACCCCATGCCTGACCTCAGCAATGTAAAGTCCAAGGTGGCATCTACAGAGAACCTCCGACACTCACCTGGGGGAGGAAAGGTAACACCTGTGTGTGTGCTCATGTGGCCGTGAGCATTCTGGCAGGTAGATGTGACTTCTCCACCTGTCCACCTGCAGGTTCAGATCATCAACAAGAAGATTGACCTCGGCAACGTGAGTTCAAAGTGCGGCTCCAAAGACAACATCCACCACAAGCCAGGTAACACTCTCACACCAGAGCAGGTTAGTGTCCCAACCCAGTTCCAAAGCTGTGAACAAAAAAGGTACATATACAGGTTGTATGTATCATAATCATAAAAAAACATAACTGCAACACACAAAACTGAACAAGGAAAACTGAGATTTGTCAATCAGTAAGATCAGTAGTGAAGGATAACGTTGAGGAGAACAGTAGATAAATTAAACAAAGATATGTGAGGGAGAAGAAAACATTAGAAACAGGGAATCCAGATGGTTCCAGGCTCCAATTACTCTTAAAGTCATGATGCTGCCTAGCTCAACTCAAGGGTTAAACCTTTTTGAAAAAAGCTAACAGTGGAAGCACAGCCCTGACTCCAACTAGTTTGAACTGGGGGTTAAAATGTGGGACTACTAAGACAGGAACAGCAAACAGGACATTCATTAGGCGACTAGAGGACTTTGGCATTGCTCAGTTTCAAAGTAGATGTCTGTGCACCTTTCAGCAGATCAGTGAGCTTTCTACTGAAGTTCTGTTAGTCCCAACCAAACCAAGAAAGTGGTTGGCACTGGATACTGCTGCACCACCTGGAGCTGACAATGAGACAGAAGGAAGTGGCTGTTCTTGCACAGGTAGCAATAACACTTTCTGATCTTGTCTGCAGGTGGAGGGAGGGTGGAGATCAAGTCAGAGAAGGTGGACTTCAGAGGTGCTCAATCCAAGGTCGGCTCTCTGGAGAATGTCTCCCATGTTCCTGGAGGAGGGAAGAAGAAGGTACATGCTAACAACAGGCTAGCACCAGGTTAACAGCAGGCTAGTACCATGCTAACATCAAGCTAGCACCATGCTAACAGCAGGATAACACCAGGCTAGCACCACAGTAACACTTAGCTAGCACCACGCTAACACCAGGACAGCATGGTGGCTTGGTGGTTAGCACTGGAGCAAGAAGGTTCCTGGTTCAAGTCTCCAAAGGGGTCTTTCTGTGAGTTAGCATGTTCTCCCTATGCTTGCATGGATTCTCTCATGTACTCCAGCTTCCTCCCATAGCTCTGAAAGTGTCTTGAGTGTCCTAATAAAGCGCTACATAAATTGTATATATGTAATAACATGCTAAAAGCGGGCTAACTCCATGTTGGCTAACACCAGACTAGCTCCATGTTGGCTAACACTATTCTAGCCCCACATCAGCACCATTCTAACACCAGGCTAAAAGTGGGCTAGTACCGTGCTAACACCAGGCTAGCTGTGATGGTGCCGTAACATTAGATCAGAGAGTTAGTAGAAATTGTGGTTACAGGATGGAAGCGTGTACTGTCTCCTTTTATTATGTAAATGTCCCACATGTGATATTTAGACACCTGTTTGTACAGTTTTACTGCTTCATCTGTCCACCACTGTACTGTTACTGTCATGCTTGTCTACCTGTGTGTTTCTGTGGTAAAATCTGTCCACCTGTGTGTTTCCAGATTGAGAGCCACAAACTGAGCTTCAGAGAGAATGCAAGGGCTCGAACTGATCACGGTGCTGACATAATCATCCAGGCCGACTCCTCCCCTCAAGGCCTCAGCAACGCCTCCTCTCATGGAAGCCTTAACACTGCTGAAGCTCCTCCCCTTGACAGCCTGGCTGACCAGGTGAGTGATTCACCTGATTAAGGGATAAGAACACAAAAAGGTAAACATTTGTCAATAAACAATTTCCTCGTCCTGTCAGGTGTCCACCTCCCTGGCCAAACAAGGCCTGTGATTGGATAAGCCCCGTGCCTGCAGACCCTGCCCCCTTCTGTTGCCAAGGAAACTGTCAGAAGAAAAAAAGAAAGAAGAGTCATTGTTCTGCTTTTTTCTTTATTCCACTCATGTAAAACCCAGCAGTGATCGGAGACATTCTATGACAAAAATTTAATATGAAAATGCAGCCTATCAGGGTTCAGAAAGCATGTGGGCTCAGACCTCCAGTTTCTCAGGGTCCTCCAGAGTCCCAGTGACACGTGTTAGTTTATCGTGTTGGTTGAGATCAAGGTGACATCTGTGTCCTCAGATGTTCATCGTGTGGAGGTGCATGTGTGGTTATGTGACCAGAGAATGTCTGAAACGCCCCCTAGTGGCCATGTAGCATGCTGCTATGGTGCTTCTGACGTGCCTTCAACATACCAAAAACCAACCAAGTATGCTTTTTCTGCTTGCTACACAGGTAAGCCGCATGCTTTGAAGCAGCCCCCATGTACGATTTCACTGGCCAGCTCTAGCTGTTAACTGTGGCTGGCTGACACTCTTGTTGAAACAAAGGTTGAAAACCCCCAGAATTCAGTTCAGCAACTCTTTCAGTTACCACTTTCAAGGTGAACAGATGACACTGAGGATGATAATGCTAACAAAGGCTGTGTCCTCTACCGCCCCCAGTGTACATGTAGTCCTCTATGTTCATGTCCTCTGTGGTGGTGTCTGAATGTAGATCACTGATCAATGATCAGCATTTTAAAACACTATTGGTCCTGGGCATGCCCAGAGAGAAGCTGCTACCTTCTCCCTCCAGGACTAATCCTGGTACTCCTGAAGACCTCTCTGAGGTCTGAGTTCACATTGTCTTCGTAAACATCAAGTGCAGCATTCATTAGCATCAAGCTAGCCATTTGTGAACAGAATAGTTGCCCAATAGAAGAATGAACAGTCCTTACATGTTCCTGTCAGTTATGATACAGAACCAATCCTGAGATGAAATCATGATCATTTGATCCCTTTCTGTTCACCCTCAGTTATTGAGGGCTGTCTTTAGAGCACCCTCTCTGATGAACTGCAGACACTTCTGGGATCAACAACGTAAACAGACTCTGACATGAACACTTTCAGTTGTCTGTGATGGTGCCACTGTGGTCATGACATCATCAACACAAACTTCCTCTAATGTTATCAAGTTTTTGCCCTCTGCTAGCAGTTGTAGTCCAGAACCAGGACCTTGGGTGGAGTTGAGTCAGGAGGACCTGGGAGGCCCTCATCCTCCTCTCTCCCTCTGACAGGTGAGTTTCTCAGGTCATGTGACTCTGGAGGAACCTGAGTGGAAGATGCCATCAACTTGTTAGCTTTGCTCATAAACTTCCTCCGATCACAGAGCCTCATCTCTCTGACCTGTCCTCCATCTCTGAATGCTGACGTAGTTCCCTGTGAAGACCCTTCTCCTGTAAAGAAAATACCCAGAATGCTGTTTGATACCAGGTGCCAAACCCATGTTGTCTCTGCTGGTTAAAATGCTTTTATCAATAAAGTTTGTCTTGGCTCAGAAGACTCATTCTGGTTTTTCATTTACGGAAAGCAGAATAATTCTGTTGAATTTATTTATATAGTGCCTGTTTACGACAAATCATCTCTAGGTGGATCATCTCTAATCATCTCTATGAGGAGCCATCACCAGCTTCTGATAGTGAGGAGCAGTTACCAGCAACATCAGGTACTGTATCAAGTCAGTTAGCAGGACAACCTTTCTATTTGCCTCATTTACTTTAAAATTTGCTGAAATAAATTGTAATTATTTATGTAATTTTCATTCAGGGCTATCTGCTTCTGGTATAGATGTCACATCTGCACCCTCAACAGGCTCCAGCCATCAACATGAATCAGCAGCTTCTCCAGCTGAGCCAGCTGAGTGGTCTCCTAAACTGTCTGTCTCAGGTAGGACTGATCTGATAAGCAGAGAGCACTGCCTATAAGTGGAAACTTCACTTTTCCAAAGTAATCTGATGGCTGAAGCTTTCACTACCACTACAGCTTATAGACAGTTGATAAATGAGGAAACATTTGGCTGACTTATTCAAAAAGAAATGATGCAGTCTGCAAATTATTCTCCAAAACAAAAATCAACAAAATTAGCAATAGATAGATAGATAGATAGATAGATAGATAGATAGAACTTTATTGATCCCTGAAGGGAAATTCAAATTGTCAAGTGCTCATCATCATCAAAGTGTAAAGAAAAAAAATCATCTAGTTAATTAAATAGAATTAAACAGTCTTATTGCTGTGGGGATGAAGGATCTCCTGAATCTTTCAGTTCTGCAGCAGTGAGAGGAGCCGACTGCTGCAGCTGCTTCTTTGTTGCTCCAGTAGACTGTGGAGAGGGTGTCTGCTGTTGTCCATAATAGCTTTCAGTTTGTTTAGTGTGCCCCTCTCCACCATAGATGTTAATGGGTCCAGTCTCCTGCCCAGCACTGAGCCTGCTTTTTTGACCAGCTTATCCAGTCGCTTGGTGTTTTTGTCTGTAAGGCTTCCTCACCAGAACACTGCAGCAAAGAAGAGTACACTAGCACCACCATGTGGTAGAACATGGTCATCATTTCCACACAAACATCAAAAGACCTCAGTGACCGCAGGAAGAACAGGCGTCTCTGCCCCTCCCTGTAGAGGGCGTCGGTTTTAGGCGCCAGTCCAGCTTGTCATCCACAAGGACCCCTAGATATTTATATGTGCACCACTGCAATGTCCACCCCACAGATTTTCACTGGCTCCAGAAGAGGCTTAGAGCTGTGGAAATCCACGATCATTTCATTTGTTTCTGAGGTGTTCAGTTGAAGGCAGTTTTTTTGACTCCAGTCACTGAAGGCTGTTTTTAGATCCCTGTATTCAGATTTCTGTCCATTCCTGGAGGGACAGCATGACTGGGTTAATATACAGTGCTCAGCGTAAACGGGTACACTCAACTCAAAGTGTCTGGAGCAAAGCTAAATTGTAGACTATAAATGTCTAATTTAACAAGAAAACAATCACACTTGTGTCAAATTAGTCATTACACAGGTGTTCAGCAGATAGTTGACTATAAAAGTCAATATATATTTTGTCACTCAAAATATGCATCACAACTGCTGATGTGCAGCACCCACAGGCGAGCAATTTATCAAGCTTTTCAACCTCAGATAGGCCAACCATTGATAACTCCAAGAAGAAAAAAAATGTTTCTGAAGAAAACAGAAGATTTAATGCTACGTGGGTAGATTCATTTGTAGGTATTGGTAGGATTCATAACTGGAGTTGCCATGGTGAACCATGATATTAGAGCTCCAATGATGATTTCTTACAGTTGCAGTAACTCAGAATCAATGTACTCTTTACACCGGTTCTGGAACCAGAAACTCAGTTAGTTTTCTGACTCTGTGTTTGTTGAACCACCTTTCAGAAACGCTCTGGTCTTCTCCAGCATGAACTATATTAAAAATAAACATGGTTCAGCCTCACAGACAACAGATTACAATTCTGTGCACTGAGGTTCATGAGAAAAAAATCACATTAACTAAGTAATATTAGTACTAAGATATTTTACATTGATCGCTAAGATAATTTTTTTTTATTTTTTAAAAATCAG
>JBAMYA010050260.1:0-32906 GCA_037176975.1 Arrhamphus sclerolepis | reverse complement strand
TGCTTCCCCACGTCCACATCCATGGATGAGGTGCCCCTGAGCAAGGCACCTGAAACCCCACCCGCTCCCCGGGCGCCACACCGTGGCAGCCCACCGCTCTGGGTCCAGCAGCCCAGATGGGTCAAATGCAGACAAGGAATTTCCCCTTGGGGGATCAAGAATAGTAAAAAATAAATAAAGAAGTGCTAGTAGCATGTTCCACAGAAAAGTAACCAGTGAACTGAATGAAAGGAGACCTGGTTGTCACACGACGGTAGTTGACTCTTTTGATAGAAGCCTCTTCATTGAGTCAATATAGCAACAGCTATCAGCGGCACCTAAATTCAAAAACACCAGCTCGAGCCGGCTCGTCTGCAACTGACACATCTCTGCAGTCCACAGCCACACAAACGCAGTCATACCAGATCACCCACTCCCCTACGTCCACCCAAGCTTTATTTCTGAAATAAACACTGCTATTACTATTTTTCCTCCATTTTCCTGTAAAGTGAGGTCTGATCGTAGATTAATACGAGCCACTATAGACCATGCATTAGCCAGAGCTGTATGCGTAGCTGCAAACTGATTGGCTGAAGTATGCCGAGACCTCAAAAAATATTGTGGTAGACAAGAGACAATCTTTTTGTTGCCATTTAAATGGAGACAATTGTTTTCTATGAAGGATTTCACCTCATGAGGGTAACGTGACAGGCTCAGATCTACCGCGATGCACAACAGAAAACTTGACCACCATTGTAGCCTAGGAGACACGCACCACATACATATGAATGCACCAAAAGTTACTCACAGTTAAATTGAGTTAAATTAAGTTAAATTCAGTCATCTCATTTGTTTTGTTCACATTTAAGAGGAGATGCTTTTTCTCCCACACCATGCCAGAAAGTGCTCCACCAGTTCTCTGTTTTAAGTCTTTGTCCATCACTGATACACCCCACAACTGCAGAGTCATCTGAGTGTTTCTGCAGATGACAGGTAACTGCTACTGAGAGTCTGAGGTGGACACAGAGAAGGGGAATGGTGAGCGTACAGTCCCCCTGTGGTGCTCCTTTGTTGCTGACCACCCAGTCAGGCATACAGACATTCAGTCTCACAAACTGTGATCTGTTTGTCAAGTAGTCAGTAATCCAGGTGATTGTGGAGTTTCTTAGATGGTAAGGTTGGATGGTCTTAAATGCGCTGGAGAAATTGAAGAACGTGATCCTCAGATCCTGCCTGCTTTGTCCAGAGGACTGTGGGTTTGTTGAAGCAGGTGTATGATGGCATCTTTAACTCCAACCTCATGACAATAAGCAAACTGCAGTGGATCCTGAAAGGTTATTGTCTGTTTATTCAGATGGGCCAAGAAAAGTCTCTCCAGGAATTTCATGATGTGGGATGTCTATAGTCATTAGGAGAAGATGGGTGAGATGTTTTTGGTACTGGAACTGGTACTTTCTTCTGGTTCAGACTGAGGTTGAAGAAGTGCTGTAGAATCCCACATAGCTGGTCAGCACAGACTTTCAGGACTTGGGAATCTTGGGGAAGATTTTGAACGGCCTTTTAGTATCAATGAAATATGTCCAGTGTTTATTGAAACATTTAAAGCACATTTAAGGATGTGTGTTCTTTAAATGCTTTTAACTGCATGCTACATTTTTAGCAGTATAAGTGTTCTGTTTATTTATTTATTTATTTTATTTCTTTTATGATGCTTTTAGACACAAGACCCACTCATTTAATATTTTGCAACACATTAGGAGGGAGGAAATATGACAATCCAGACAATCCTTTAATTGCCATTAATATAAGACGAGCCAATATTCAGAACATCTAGCCTCATCTTCACTATGAACTGACTGACTGCACCTGTCTACTGACTTTTCAGTCCAAATTCTGTGTCAAAACTACCCACAGAGCTGCAGGACTGAGAGCATTTTGGATGCAAGTCCTGATTAATACAGAATTGAACATTAAAACTATTTTCAGATCTTTCTCCCACTGCTATGCCACTCTCAAGAGTATAGAGGCTGATGTTGAGACAGAATAACCAGTTGAGCCACCTGTAAAAGTCGGCAGGGATGACTGACTCACTACTCTGGTACTTGTCTCGTCTCTCGGCAGCTCAGCCTTCCCCACAGCTTTTTCTCAGCTGAAGAGGCCAATTAAAAACTCACAAATGGCCTCAGATGTTTCCTTCTTTTTATGTCAGCGGACAAAGTAACTGTTGTTCAGTAGCTGTTCGATTTATGAGGATCACCAGCATGAAAGAAAGTTTACAAAAATCACCCCTCTGACTCATGGCTGATCCAGCAAGTCAACTTTTGATAGAGTTGCTAGGGCTTTCCACTTTAATCAAGTGGAGCATGTAATCCAGAAACTCCTCTCCACTGAGAAACAATACAAGTACAACCAAAAAGGGAAATAGAGAAGACAATGTTGATTGGTATGAAAAATCTTATTATGTGTGTGTTTAAAAGCTCAGTTAGCATAGCATGTATTTATTCCAATAAATAAATCAAGTGTTTTATACAAGGATGAAGTTGTATAGTAAAGTTTCTCTGTTCCCAGGATGAAAAAGTCTGCTGGAAGAGATATTTTTCTTATGTTTTAGCCTGTTTAAGTCACACCCCCCAAGTGGAAATTATTTAGTGTCTGCATTACTCAGAGGGGTTACAGAGGGATTAGGGACTATAGTGGAGACATCCCATCTATCCTCACTCAGACCTCTTTCAAGATATGTTGGTTGTTTGAATCTTCCAGAAGCAAATCTCCCTCTTTGTAGTCTTTAGTCTGTTTGAGATCAGAATGGCTTCAGCAATTTTCTGCCGATCCAAATCACTGCAGAGAGTCTGTAGTCTCATTATCAAAGCCCGGCACAAGAATTAGCAACAGAGTCAAAAATAGCATTTGTATCTGTCACTCAGTCACATACTTTTATTTGTTCCAGCCATGTCAAAAGCCCGTTGTACTCTGAATGTTTTGCTTCAGATGAGATTAGTGATCACTAATCTGATTGCTTCAAATTAGTGAGGCAAGTCATGATCAGACAGTAGATGGTGAACAGCAACCTTCACACCTCTCAAAATAAAAACAGCAGACTTCATAGAGCTGAGTTGCTCTGCTGACAAACTGTGCTGAGTCAGCATTTTTCAAAGCTTCCTAACTGTTTGTGTGAATCCCAGTCTCTACCCTGGAGTCTCCATTCTCAGTTCAATAATGCTCTCTCTCTCTCTCTCTCCCTCTCTCTGCTCTCCTTGATGGGAAATGTCTCGAGCGTGGCCTCTGTATTGTTTTGTATCCCCTTGATTGACTCAAAGGTGATTTATCCCTTCCTATTTATCCATTCCCTCTTTCCATTTCTCATCACATTTCTAACCTGTACAGGTTGCATGAGACTGCTCTAAAGTTTTAACGTTGTTGACTCAAGGTAAGGACACTTCTGCACCTTCTGCACCAGCTGAAGCTATCATTTCTCTAGCTTAACATACCTGAGCAACCTCCCTGAGTAACTTCAGATGCTCATATTGGTATCCTTGGGGCAGCTTTCTCAGCCCCTTTAAGTAATTGAATTGTTTGATCTTAAACACATTTTCTTTAAAAGCATCGTCCCATGGCAAGAGACACTCTCTCACCTCTTCCTGGCATCCAAGAGTCTCTGGTGTCTTAGAAAGGTTGGCTTGGACCTTGATGCACATCAGACAGGAGGGTGGCCTTCATAAAAGTCAAGCTTCTGTCCTGCCATCAGATTTTTTTTTTTTTTTTGTCACTGAAGACTATACCTGAAAAGGACTGAGAGGAAACAAGTTAAATGGTTCATGCATGTTATGAGTGGAGGACAGATAAAAGAGATGACTCCATGAATGATGCATAGGTTTCTGCTTTCATTTCACTCTTCCAGGCAATTACATTATGAAGGTAAACATACAAGGCTGTATAAGTGAGTTGAAATGGAATATGGGGAGGAGAGAGCAGGGATAAAAGAGAGGAAACTGGAGAGCTTCTTGATGTTTGAAAATGGATGTATGAGATGTGTTTGAAATAATGCATGACAATTAGATTGCAAAAAAAAAGTAGTAAGAGGACAAGAGTAAAGAGTCTTTCCATTATGGTCGTGTGTGTTGATAAGAAGTAGAAATGTGGGGAAGTGTAAGCTGAGCCAAAAGATGATAAATTGATGGGCTCAGAAAATAGTTTAAATACTAAAGAATTGTCAGTATCTTCAAAATACAATTACTGTCATTGTTGCCGCATGTGTATGTTGTACTTTATACTGTACCACCTTTTTTCCAAAAGTAATGGAAGGTCTTTTATGTTCCCACTAAAGAGTAGCCTCTCCTGGCTTTCCTGTCTGCTATCAGCCAGTGGTTTCTCTGACATAAGTCTGATGTTGATGTAAAAAAAAAAAAATAAGGCATGACTAGTGAAGAGGGATTTGTGAATGGCTTGTTAAGCTGAACTCTGCCAGGATGTCACCAGATTTCTGGCTTCTGTTCAGTCTGTGACAGCACACATGCTGTGTTGCAACTCTCTCCTCTCCCATGTTATGTGTTTCTTGTCAGCTGTGGGTGATATGTTTTTTGTGGCTCTGGGTAATAAAGCTATTAATCACATTCTGTTTGCCACAAACATTTGGCTGTGCACTTACTGCGAGATGTCTCACTGCCAGTCTCAAGATGCAACCGCAGATGCTGTTCACTGGAGTGAAATGGGAAATGTCCCAGCCTTCTGGATATGTTGTCTTTGAAATTATACATGGGTCCTGCCATAAATCTGTGGTCAAATGGGTTTTTACTGTCCTACCATTTTCTTTTTAGCTGAACAGGAAAAGAGGTAAATGCTTTAAAAGAAAGTATAGTTGATAGTTTAATACAGTATATGTGTGGGGCTGTTTACTGTTTACTCTCCTGTTTTTTTGTGTGTGTGTATAGTAGAGTAGGATAAAGTCGTTGTGTCCTTCATTTTTATAATTACTGTGACATCTGTGTGTGTCAATTTCAAATGGGCTTGCCAATAAGAATTTGATTTTAGTGTTTCATGGTCTGAATAAAAATCAATGGGCAGATTAGGTTTGTTGAAATTCACAATATTATTGCATCTACCTACTTCTCATTCCAGTGTCTCGTGTGTACTGGTACCAGTGCAACTTTGATGTTGATCTTTTCATTTTCATTAATATCAATCCTATTGTTAACAAAACTCAGAGTTGTTTTTTTTTGTTTGTTTTGTTTGTTTGTTTATTTGTTTTTTTTTTAAACTAAAACAAGACACCAAGACGTGAAGCAGAGCTGATGATGATGTTATGTTGGTCATTTCATGACCAAGGTCCAAATTCAACCTTTTAACATTTCCAAAACTGCATGTGATTCTTATTTAAATTATATTATTATAGGAAATGTTTCACCAGGAAAAAAAAAGAAAAACATCACAGAGTCTGTCTTGCTCTACATGTAATTTATATAAAACAACAGTTAATAATAATAATAATAATAATAATCTTGTGTGTCACAAGAGAATTACTGAAATAAATTGTCTTAGCAGACCTTTTGGCCATTTATGGTCAGGATCCTGCAGATGTGTTTCAACACAGTGCCAAGGAGGAAAGACATCATCAGTGATCTTAAAGAAGCAATTGCTGCTGTCCATAAATCTGGGAATGTTTATAAACAATTTCCACACAGTTTGGGAAGGCGCAGGAACTTGTAGGACCTTTCACCAGCTGACTACGGGAATGTTGGTGGTTTTGCTGTGTTTCTGTTGAAAACTTGGTCACCCTGTTATGTTCTTGGTTATTTCAGCTGATTTGGTTATGTTGCAGCACCATGAGTGGGAGGAGAGAGGAAGTTGATGACTCTCCTCTGTCTGTGTGTGATGTGTGTGTTCAGTGACTTTTTAACAAAGTCGGAATTTGATTCTGAGGGGGAAGAAAAAAAGAAGAGTTGTCATGAAAAAATGCACTTCTCTAAAATTACATTTTAACAAAACTTCTGGAGCAATATCTTTGAACAGATTAGAGCAGTGATTCTGAACCGGGGGGCTGTGAGCACCAACAAATGGGCCACAAAAAACTTTCAGTTTTGCAGACGTGGGACGCAAAGGCCGACCGCATTCAAGACATCAGAGCTCGTGCTCTTATCCAGGAGACACTCAGCTACAATATAGTTTCCCACCACTAGGTGATGATAACGCATCAGTCAGTTATTTAACAAGCTCCAGTAAGTAGAAGAAGACACGTAACAGCCACTAGCCTGTAGCAAAAAGTTATGGAGAAGTATTTAAAACGACAGAATGAAGAAGAAACTGGTGCCGAACCAGATATTCATCTGCCATATAAAAGGGAAGACTGCTGAAGCAAAGGCTATATTTTCATTGCACTTAATTTGAATTTTATTTATTTAATCTATTTATATCTATATATATAAATATGTGTGTGTGTGTCTGTGTGTGTATGTATATATGCATTACCAAATAATTTCATTAAGAAAATTTTGATTTTTCCATCCTTTTTGCTGTAGTACAATGTAGTTCTGAGTTATTTTTGTGTTAATAAGCCTGACTTGAGTCTTTTAAGCATTTTGACAGAATTATTAGCCTGTTTGGCATCTTGTTCAGTGTGTTTACTAGTGGTGGTAAATCTGGTTCACTTTATGGACTCAGGTTATTCCGATTCATTTCAGTCATTTGAGTCAAATGACATTTGAGCCCCCCCCCCATATAATGAATGATTTACTTTCCTTTATAAATTTACCTTTCTTTATTTTGAACACACATAGATAAAATGTGTGTGTGTGTCTGTGTGTGTGTGTGTGGGGGGGGTTCTGTGGCGTACCGGCTAGAGAACTGGGCTGGCAACCGCAGGGTTGCTGGCTCAATCCCCGGCCGGTCCCAATGATTTGTGTGGGGGGAGTGCCCGAACAAGTGCTTCCCCACATCCACGGATAAGGTGCCCCTGAGCAAGGCACCCCAAATCCACCACCTTCTCCCCGGGCGCCGCACCATGGCAGCCCACTGCTCTGGGTCCAGCAACCCAGATGGGTCAAATGCGGAAAAAAGAATTTCTCCACGGGGATAAATAATAATAAATCAAATCAAATAACAAATTACAACTGTGCAACGGGTATGAATAAAATATAATAATAATGAAATGCAATCACAAAAAAACTCAAAATAACATAACTTTATAAAAAGCTAATACAATAATGCAATACAATAATACATAACTATACACAATAATATTATTCACTGAAATCAATAACTGGAGGTGCAGACTGTGCCGGAGGGTCTGACGTTCTGAATCCTCTGAGATGATTCCAGTCATCTGACGTTCTGAATACTTAGAGAAGATTCAATTCATCTTAAGTTCTGGTTCGTCTGAGATGATGCGATTCATCTGAATTTCCGACTCGGAGGAGACCGAGTCCATTATTCACTCAGTTTCAGGCTAAATCACCCAAGTCAGCTGTGTTTCCGCTACGCAGCTGTCCGCCCTCACCCACATGTCATCTGTACTTTGCGTAGCTGCTAACGTTAGCATTAGATGACGAGAGGACTCATATGAACCAGGTCAGTGGAGACATGGGACTCATGAGTCGTGATTCAGTAGGAAGATTTGAATCATTAACCTGAGTGACTCAGGATCCGCCCACCACTAGTGTTTACATACGTCATAAATCATTGTCTTTTTCATGAGCACATTGTATCATGTAATTTATTTAATAGTGTTTTAGCTTGTTAACCTGTAAGTGGATTTGATTTAGTGATTGAATACACACTTGACAAAAATCCTGATATCTGAATGGGCCACTTTGTGCTGAGAAATTTGGTTAAGAACCCCTGGATTAGAGCTGCAGATGGGTACAAGGCGCAGTGGCACATTTAGAGAGGAAAAAAAACAAAAAGGAACATCAGATTGTAGCATTGACAACTCATACTAATTGTTAAACAAGATGTGAAAAGAGTTAAACATATGACACATTGTAATGTGTTGAGTCATCACCTAATTTTGAGAAGAGCCATCCATCTGTTATGTATACCCACTTACTCCTGTAAACAGAGACAATCCCAGCTCTCTTTGGGCAGTGGTACACCATGAACAGATCGCCCATTAAGAACCAGATTATTGTTATCATCATTATTATTATTAATTTTTTGTATTATGTTTTGATATATTCAAGGATAGAATTGAAAGATGCTTTACTTTTGTTTTCAAATGACTCCACATGTTTTGGGTGTATGTTCATACATGTATATTCACTACTGTAGTTAATGAAAGTGTGGCCTTTATTACAGCCACATAAATGTAAAAGCAGCATGTAGAGTCGTGCTTCAGTCACCACACTAACTGATGTGCTCTCATTTAACTATTATTTCACTGGCCCATGTCAGGTGATCTTTCCATAGCTCAGTGGTCATATATAGGTGATGAGAAATGGCTGTCTTCTCATATTACGGTCCACTGAAAAGATGGCTGTTGGGAATTTAGATGTAGTCACTTTAATGTTTCCGTTTTTCCATTTTTTTCCATGATAGCTCACAAGCCATCTACTTTGCTGGAAGTTGAATGTTACAAAAGCTGAATTTGTTTCTGCTCTTGTAGTGCAGTTATTTCAGACTCACAATTTGTTACTGAATGTTTTTTCAGCATGTTTTTGTTTGTTTGTTTTTGCAACAGCACAATGTGTTTATCATTGAATGGTAGCTGACTAAAATAAGCCAGGTTTATCCAAAGTAACAGAAATGTATAAGCTTTCTAGTATCTCATTAATCTTTGTTCCTAGTCAGTTATGTATGTCCACAATCGTGATCTAGGACTGCTGGCCTTGCAGAAATTCTCTCATTGCTGCACATTCATCCTGCCAGTCTTCCTGTTACATTGCCCTAATGGCTTTCATTCACTGCTTTTCTACACCGCTCTGTTCTTTCCATCTGAACATATTGTAATCATACTGCTCTCATCATTCACACCTTTCAATCATCCTGTCAGACTCCTCTGTCTGATATTTTTCTTCCTTTTAAATTGTCCCACACATTTTCTCAGTTTTTGCTGCTTATCTCTTGTGCTCATTGTGTTTTCAGTTTAGTTTTGCCTGTTAATTATATTGATTATAAGCATGGTTATTATGAGTTTAATTACTTTTTTTTTTCTCTGTTTGCTTTATTCTTCCTCTGCTACAGAACTAAATTTTCAGTACTTTTGGAAGTGGAGTGCATTTGAGGACTACCTGCTCTTTTGCTTCGGCTTCACTGTGCTGTGTGCCATTATCACCCTTCTGCTGATGGACTCTGAGGTGTTTGTTGAGACACTGGGCTCATTGGCTGTTATGTTTGAGGCCATGCTGGGCATGCCACAGCTCCTGCAAAACCTCAACAACCGCTCCACAAAAGGAATGAGGTAAAGTACACTCTGCAGCTAAACCAAAAAACAAAACTGTCACTTCATTGATATTGACATCTAAAGGCAGACAACGATACAGCCTTGAAGGTTCTTAACGTGTCCACTTATGGTGTAGTCGGGCTGTTTAGATGCACTGGTGTTCTCCTCTTTCTTTCATCTCAACTCTCTAGCTGTGCATTCACTGTGATCCCATGAAGACACATTTCCTCCCTAGTATGAGATTTCACAAAGCATTACGGTGTTTTACAATCTAAAGAGCCCCTTTGCTCTACTTTGCGGTGCACCATCAGCAACAAGTCCCTGATGTCTCTGGTCACAAACTGCTTTATTCAGTCGGCACTAAAAAAAAATGACAAAGAATTAGACTCTACACGGCTGCTGCTGTGGAGGGAGCGAGAGAGAGATGCCAGCCTCCATCAGGTTTCATCAGAGTTCTCAGCGTCCAAGTGATCTCTGTGATCTTTGACTGCTGTGGTTGAAAATTGTCCTTTTTTTATGTTTGTTTTTTACTGCATCTCACCGTGCCCATGGACAGACTGATTTCATCCTCTGCACATATTTTTCAGCCGTCTTTGCACCCATTTACTTCTTTCTGCACTGGAATTCACACTGCACTCATATCACCCTTTAGGATATTTGCAGTCTTATAATTCTTAATGCAAGACACAATGTATGACGTGAAATCTGCAGATAATTAATTTACGGCTTTTAAACACAGCATTATCGTGTATTTGCTCAACTCAGGTTCGTGCTAATGCACCCGTGAGTTGAAAGTTAGCACTTGCCGTGATGGTCTTAATGTGCTTACATGAAAGAAAAATAGAGTACGTTTCTTCATTTGAATTCCACGTTTTTCTTTTCCATTTCTTTGTTGTATCTGATGCTTTTCTGTTATGTCATTTGACGTGGATTCCTACTGGTTGGTTAGCTAACAGAGATCATAGAAAACGTCAGTGGAAGAGCAGAGTTAGGGCAATCTTTGTCATCAAGTGACGCAAGTAGATGTGAATATATGTACGAATTGCGTTATGTGTTAGTTGAAAAACCCTGGGTCTTATGTATGTTTACTGAATTTCTGCACTGCTTTTTCTGTTTGATTTAGCAAAAGCATTAGTTTCAATGGCGAAAAACAACCAATCAAAAAGAAAAAAAACATCAGAACAAGTATACCATGTTTATACAAAGTGGAATTAATAAACAAATTGTTCAAAGTAGAAGTAAACAAAGCGAAAGAAACAATCTCTCCATTCTGTGACCTACATTATGTGCTCCAATGCATTCTCTGTCATGTTTTACTGCTACTATTGACAAAAAACACAAGTTCCAGAGATCAGACTGTTCTTGTTGTGGACTAAATGAGTGCTGATGATTGGTCACTTCAATAGCTGTTAGCAGAGCCTCACTTCTACCAAAATTTCAAATATTTTTATTTGTTAATTGATCACGTGTAGTTAAACTGTGTATGTATCTTTCGCTTATTTTAAAATCAAAAATATGTTCTTGTTTTATGAGGAAAAATATCCCAGTTTTGATAGTTAATTTCATTTATAGCAAAAACTTTATCAGGGATCTCTGAGGCCAAAAGATATAAAATAAATGCTCATTAATGATCATGGAGGAAGCTTGTTCAGTTAAATGTGAAACTGATTTGAGGTCATATCATGTAACCCTACACTGAACACAACATGTATAATGATAATTAAAAAAAAAATATTTAACTAGTTCTTTCTTTCAGACCATCTGTCTAAATTGAACTAATTGCAGAAATGTAGAGCACTGATAAAACAGCTGGATAAAAGCTTTCCTTCTTTTCAGTTTGAAAGCAATTTGCAGGGTTTTGATGATAATCATTTAAGATTCCAGTTTACTTAGAATGAAGAGGGAGAGTAAAAGGTGAAGGGAGGAGACAGAAAAACTTGCTTACAGCTAGAATTTTTTTTCCTATATAATGATGTCAGGGTGCATAAAGGTCAACCGGTGCACTGATTATATCTCCACATAGATGACTTTCAGATCAATTACCTCCCTAATGGCACAGAACTTCATGCTAATTATCATCATTATTTCCCCATTATGTCTATTATCAGCAAAAACTATTGCTGCTCTTTGTGTGTATTCATGAATAATTTCATGCGATACTGCTCATGCATCTGTGGAAAAAAAGACAGCTGAGATTAAGTAAATATACTACTTTTCTTGTCTAGGAAACAACCTCTTGTTCTGTTTTCAGTGTATAAGTGATACGTAAGTTAACAGAAAAGGACAGCTAAAATTAGGTTGGAAATATTAACACTCCCTGGGATTTAGTTTTGTTTTCCTTATCACACCTCAAGATTCTCTTTCACATCAGTGCGTATATTTCAACAGATTATTTCCACATTGATCTGCCAGTTATTTCCTAGACAAATTGAGCGATTGTTGTTTTAATGTCATACAAATGGCCAACAGAGACTCAGAAAAACTCAGTTTGATCTCGTCAAGGTGATCATTGTGTCCAACCAATAATTCAAAAGAGCATTTACTATCACACAACAGAATTTGAGGTTTCACTTTGACAAGAACATGGCTGCTTTTCATTAGACATTAGAGTTGTATTGCTTCCCTCACTGTCAGTACATTTATATGATGTTAGAAAATGTTGAGTTGTTGCATTAGTGCAGCTGAAGTCGTAGCTTTATAATGCATGTCAAGATCTAGCACCAACTGAAATCTAACTTGACTGAGCTTCTCATGGACTAACGCGCCCACATAATGTGGCTGAAGCTGAGTTAATCCTTGTATTACATCATTCAATGTTCGACCCAGAAGTACTGGAGGAAGCAAATGCAGAGCTACATAGAGAAGAAACTCAAAGCTAAAGCATAAAAATGTATATGGACTAGGGCTAGGAAATTAATTTGAAAGTTGATCGAAACCATCATTCATAACCAATAATCACGGGGGATCCATGGCATACTGGTTAGAGACCTGGACTGGCAACTGGAGGGTTGCCGGCTCAGTCCCCGGCTGATACCAATGATGTGGGTGGGGTAAGTGACGAACAACTGCTTCCCCACATCCATGGATAAGGTGCCCTTGAGCAAGGCACCCAAAACCCTGCACCGCGGCCGCCCACCGCTCTGGGTCTAGTATCCTAGATGGGTTAAATGCAGAGAAAGAATTTCCCCACGGTGATTAATAATAGTATATAAAAATAAATAAATAATATGGCAAATCTTGTAAATGCAGCTTCATTAGATCATTTTATCACTGCATCCTTAGCAGGTTGCTTCTAACGTACTAATGCACCAATGACTCTAAAGTTAGCGTCATTGTCGTAGTCTGTGTGTGCTTTGAAAAGACAATAAATAAAATGAAGATAAGACAGAGTCTTGTGATTGTGATTTCTACGATCACCATATTTGAGCTACGATGGCCGATTTTCCCCACGATTGTGCGTCTTTTGTCTCAGACGGCCAAAATCGTTCGGTGTGAGCCAGCCGTTAAACCAACTAAAGCTGCAGAGTGTGATATTCGTTGGACAGTAAATCGATTCCCTTCATGTTCATGTTTATTGGGCTAAAGAAATTACTCAGTTTAAATGGTCTGGTCAAGCTATAATCTAACTAACTGCTTTAAGTTTTAATTAAACTAAACATTAACATGCTTGCCAAGTAAACCAAATACTTATAAGGTGTAATGAGCTCTGTTTTAATCATCCTTAGCATATAAATATAAAATGATGTTGGATGAAAAGGAAAGAAGTCATTGAAATCAAAATTTTTATTTTAGTTTTTGATATAATTTGTGATGTACACTACCAGTCAAAAGTTTGGACACACCTTCTCATTCGATGGTGCTTTTTATTTTTATTCCTTTCTGTATTTTAAATATGTACTGAAGACATGAAAACTACAAAAATATGTGGAATTATGTAGCAAACAAAAACTTGTGAATGATTCCTGAGAGTTGCAGAGTGAAGGCAAAAGAGCCAACAAGTGCTCAGCAACTCTGGGAGCTCCTTTAAGACTGTTGGAAAACCATTTCAGGTGACTACCTCATGAAGCTCATCGAGAGAATGCCAAGAGTGTGCAAAGCAGTAATCAAATCAAAGGGTGGCTATTTTGAAGAAATAAAGAAAACCATTAAATGAGAGGGTGTTGTGTATATACATATATACATTTGTAAATCAATCCAGTCATGTTCTGTATATACATGACTTACTTCTCGTGCTCTTCCCCTCCAGCTTGTCAAGCCCTTCATCAGTGTTGCTCTGTGTCGTTCTTTTTAATTGATTTCTCTGAGCATGTAGGAATAATGTACACGTGGGAATAAAACAATGAGGCGAGAGAGGGCTTCTGTCATTCTGTTAAATCCTTCCTGTAAGAGATGACCCATTTGACAGGACTGCGTGACAGACGTGTCATCTGGCATATAAATGTCTTACCCATATTCTGCAGTCTTTGTGGTGTATCTCCAGGTCATCCTCAGGTCACCCTGTGTTTTTCTAAAATTAAATTCCTGCATGTTTTGTTTTTTTCTTTCACCAAAAACCACTGTAATCTGTCAGTATTTTGTCTTCAAATGAAGAGATGGTGTAGTTATGGCTGATTTTTCTCTCACATTAATATACTCCATTATATACCCCCAGGATTTGCATCATTTCTGTTTCTGTTGAGTGCTTGTTCAGCTCAATAAAATGCTAAGATTATACATAATAACACATCATTACAGCTGGAAAATCGGTTTAGAAAATTAGTTTCATAAATTCACATACAAGAGAAGAGATGGGACTGATACTGACATTATACACAGATATTATGATATTATAATATTATCATTATGAATGATATTATTATGATCAGATATCAAAATTACATCACTGATAAAAAAAGAAAAACTAAATTGAAATTCAAACCTTAGTTTTTTGTCTGTTGCATTGGGCTTACCTGATTTATCTTGTTCATTTGAAAGTTTAGATAGTGTAGATAATTATCCATTCTAGAGTTTTTTGCACTTCTATTGCAAATACTGCGTAGCTAATATGTGAGGCTGCTACACAGAAGCATAAAGCAGCCTTAAGAGGAGAAGCCCAAACCTTCCTCTATCTGCAACCTCTTCCAGCAAGACATCATGGTGCTACCAGGTCAATCAAGAAACATAAACTCTTGACCAAGTCAAGTCTGCCTGGAGGTAGTCTCCTGCTTGAAGATGCTTCAAACATCTCTCCAGGGAGGTTTTCAAGGAGCCATTCTAAACAGATCCCCAAATCACCTCCTCTGCTTCCTCTAAATATGGAGGAGCAGCAGCTCTACTCTTTGAGATGACTGAACCGCTCAACATGTCAATGAGTCAGTCAAATCCAGTCAAACTGTCAACTGCCAAAAGGACCACATCACCTGCAAAAAAGCAGTGATGTAATCCTGAAGTTGGACAACTTTTGCTTCTTGACTGTGCTGAAAAATTCTGTCCAGGTGTTATGAACAATTGAAAATAGGGCAGACACAGACTCTAACTCCCTTCTGTAACAAATCCGATTTGCAATGCAGTTTTTTACATTCACAATGAAATGAATATTTGTTAACACTAGTTAAAGCCTTGAAAAAATAATGTTAATTCAGCTGATTGTCAAGTCTCACCTTTGTGTTGATAAATATTCTGCTGAAAAAGCAGAGGACTCTGATTTTATTTTCTACTCTTGATAAATTCCTTAACAGAGTTTAAACTTGCTGATTTATAATCATAGTTATAGATTTGAAGTGAAACATTGATTTGTTGTTCTCCACTCACATTCCCACAAGCTTTATAACTTAGTGCATATAGATGTCTCATCAAAGACTACTCACCTACTTCCAAATTACCTATTGGCATGCTCTGGAAAAAAGAGAGAGGACCTTGGCAGCTATAGGCTGAATCCTTTGCAGTGTAATTATGCCGCCCTGCCAGTATTGACATTTTTTTCCATGAATCAGTGCACTCACATTTTCTCAGGAGGATTTGTCTCTTGCTGAGCGTCCATTGTAAGAACTTGTTCTTAATGACCTGCATGGTTATAAGCAAAGTGAGGTCCTTGCTTATGTTACAATGAAAAGAAAACACAATGAGTTTTAAGTAATTATAGACCTTTTTTTAAATTAGAATTTACAAAAGTTTATTGTAATTTGTTTTAAATCTTTTCCCAAAATTAGTTGCACCTTCAAAAATTCAAAGTGTAGACTTATAACCACAATTACAATTAGTAACTAATAATAGGAGTTATAAAACATACTCCAATCCAAAATATTAATAAAAATGAAAAGAAGGGGCAAGGGTGACTTCTTTAATAAAAAAAAATAAAAATAAAAAAAAAGTAAATAAATAATGTATATGTACGGTAATGTTTTAACATCATGGCAAAGGCAGCGAAGAAAGTGAAGAGGGTTTTTTCAGAATAGGCAAGAAAAAGAGAGAGAGAGAGCGATCAGCTAGATCTCATAAACAAGTCAGTGTTGGAACAGTAAACACTCACAGCAATGCTGCTATTGGATTAGTAAATTTTATCTTATTTATTTTTTATTTTTTGCTTTCTGTGTTCTTTGTGTTTGAGTTTGCTTGATATTGGGCTGTTTTACTAAAGTTCTATTGTTTGCTCACTGGTTCATTGTTTATTTAGTAAAAGAAAGCTGGGACATGAGATGATGTAGTCGGCGTTGATAGCAACAATATTTACAATAATAACAGACAATTGCGCTTCTCAACCAGAGAGGGGTGCTAAAGAGCACAATCTTTCAGTGTTGCTTTAAAGCAGCACAAAAGAACGTTTGTCATTTTCACCTCATTGGGCCCATCCCTAAGGTTATGGATGCTAAATCACTTTTATGAAACTATAAATGCTACTTTTGTCTCTTAACCCATTCAGTCTCCTATTTCCTGTTTAATCATTTCTTTCTTGAACCTCTGAATTGCCTCTGCCATGATGTCTGTAGTTCTGTGAAGCGTTACACAGTTTTAGCAAGTAATCACTATAGCAAGGGTGCTATTGGCGAGTCCTGGAAAAGTAAGTTATCCTTAAAATTGTCACCTTCACTTTCCGTATCTTCTGTATCAGTTGTTCCTTTTTCCAGATGACACCACTGCCTTCTTCTGGAGTTTGCCAACCACCACAATGCTAGTTAATACTAGTTTTCGGTCTTGATCTAGAAGTGTCAAAAGATCTGTTTCAATGTAACTCATTGTACCAAACCTTCCCAGAATTCTTCCAAAAATTCCAGATTTTGGCACTCTGTAAGGGACTCCCACTAATACATATGCAACAGATGCACAACCCAGGTGCAAAATCATTGCCCACACCCTTCAGAGAATCCCAAGAGTGAATTCATTAGACAAGAATATGGTTTGTCCCAGGGGCTAAGTGGTAATAAATATAATCCATCGAGTCCTCTTTATTTGAGGCAATGTAAGATCAATCAATTCTTGTGAAACCTCACAGTTTTTAGTAGCTATACAACATTTAGTGATGCAAGGTATTTTCAACTTTATTCTCCTACTGATGTATTATTTGAATACGTCTTTAAACTTAATGTTATTTCTGCAAGATACAAAAGTGTATGCCAGGATTTTTTCCAATTCACTGCGTATTCTAAGATCATGCCGAACTGGCACTATACCTCAGCACAAAACTGAAGCAGGATTATGTAAAGCACACTGGTCACAGCTATTCCCATTGGTTTCTAAAAAAGCACACTAATGCAAGAGTGAAAAGATGTCCTGGACTTCTTGACCTTTTATATTCTCATCCACTTGGAGCAGCTTTTCGTCTGCAGTGTTGTAGTTATTACAGTGAAAGGAAAGAAATGTTTTACTTTACTGTAATAATCATCACTGCCTTCCTCATCATCATCACCGCTATCATTTTACCTTTAGGGTTTCCCTTCAGGCTGCTTGTGTGAACAACAGCATGTATTTTTGATGAATAATGAGCGAAATGACCTGAAACACCAGTCTTGGTTTTCAGTTTTTCTGAAGTTTTCAGTATTTCTGGGAATGTTAAATATAAATCTTTAATGTGATGTCTCATTGAAGATGGGGGAATCCAGACTGAGGCTTCCCCTTTGTGGAGTCTGCATGTTCTCTCTGTTCTTGTGTGTGTTTATGGTTTTTTATTCCCAGGTACTCTGACTGGATCCCACTGTCAAAAAACATGTCTATTAGACTGACTGGAAGTTTAAATTTTCCAAAGGTGTGAGCATGCATGGCTTTTGTGTCATTTGTCTCTGTGTGGATGAACTGGTGACCTGTCTATGGTGTAACCAGTTACAGGATAGGCTCCAGAACCTCTGTAACAGAATAAATAAATGAAAAGACTTTTCTCCACACCACACATGTAATTGTGTTGATTACATTTTTTGTTTTAATTAAAAAAAAATTAAAAGAAAACCTCTGTACTGTGCAACCAATTTAAGTGGTGTGAATATAATGTCGATATTGCATAGTATGCTTAGATTGGGATTTCTGGAAATAATTACAACAAACTTCTTATCGGAGATTGGTATACTAAATGAAATTACAAGTAGCCACCATTTAATCTATTCTGGCTTCTTTACATATTTCAGAGAAGTATTTAAAATATCCTAAGGCAAACTTTGTGTAATACTGCGTCTTTTCCATGCCTTGCCTTTTGCTTCATTTTGTGATGTAGAATCCATTTTTTTTCTGTCAGGTCGGGAACCTTTCAGTGTTTGGCTGTGGGCAATCGATCAGCATGCATAATTCATAGTTAGTGTGTTAAGAGCAGCACAGCTTCTCTCTTGCTGGGCTCTTTGATTTTCGTCTTTCTATCTGGCCCCCTCGGGGAGAGCTGCAGCCCTGGCGCTAAATCACATTCACATACAGCCCTTATGTGTAGGGAAACGTGTGTGCATACAGGGATACGTCAGTATGTGTGGATACACATGTCATCCCAGTGTACACATGTGGTTGTGTTGGGAAAGACAAGTAAAAGTTATGAAAGCTCTGTGAAGTTTAACAAGTAAAAACAAGAAACCTGCTGCTCTCTTTCCATGGAACTTTTTGTCATTGTCCATTACATGGACTGTCTGGAGACAATAGTGAGAATTTAATGCTGTAGGTGTCCATATAGGTAATAACAACATTTTAATTACTGGTAATGAGAAATTCTTTTCAAATTGCTGGTAAATCTCCCCAAAAAAGCCATTGAGTCACTGGGGCGTTGGAGTCATTAGAGAATCTACTGTTCATGCAATAAAGCAGTTAATCCGTAGATTGAGTGGATTATTGCAGGGATTTACTAAATTTAGATATACAAGTTGTTGACGTTGTGCAGTGCTTGAACTTCACTGTGACATAGACTTACTAGAGTTAACAAAAGCCTGTTCTAGTTTTATTTTAAAGGTCTGCAATAAATGTAACAACAGTAGTACAAGCAATCAAGTCAAATTCAAGTAAAAATAAATTTTATATAGCACATTTATTATTACACTTTTATTAAAACTTTAAAATGATAGTTTGCTAGCAGCCCTAACTGGGGGCTGCCACTGAAAATGCTCGATCACCTCTGTTTTTCAGTCTGGATCTGGGAACATCCAGGAGCAGCTGGTTTGTTGACCACAGTGCTCTATGAGGTGATTCCATTCGCATCCAGATCCTTATTTTTTTTCACATATCATAAAGCCATATCAATAAATGAAATGGTGAGGTTGCCACCTCTCGTTAAGCTTAGTGTTGTCACAGAATGATTCAGTTCAGCTTTAATTTATATAGCGTTTATGATAATACAGACTGTCTCTAGGCGCTTTTTAGTGACTCAGAGCATGACCCGCCAAGCAGAAGTTAATAGTAAGAAGCGGTCGGAGAGAGTAAAAACTCCCCTAATGTGAGGAAACCTTTAAGCCAAACAGTGGCAAGGAAAATCACGTCGAGCAGATATATTATCTATAAGTTGTAATACATTAATATAATACATTATGAAGACAAAACAGTTGGAAACTTGCATGATATTTTGGTTCCAGTGAGTGGAAACTGTAAATGTCAGGTATTATTCCAATTAAATGTCTTGTGTCACCGTCATTAACAGCTGCACCTACCTACTAAATTCTCCAGTTTGAGAAATCAAATGTCTTGGTTGCACATATTGGTCAAAATAGGATTGCATATTTTATAACAATAGTTGCCTTAAAAAATAGTCTTGTCTAGTAAAGTAGAATAGGGTAGAGTAGTCCATAATGGTAGAGTAAAAAAGCGTCCACATTGATATTCTGGTCATCATATGGTTTGGCTGGTGAGTTCTCAGCAGGAGTGAATGAATGTTTGAGCATGTTTGTTTGGGGTGAATGGATGACCTGTTCCAGGTGTAACCTCACCTTTCTTGATTGCTGCTGAGATCAGCTTCTGTCTCCTCTCAACACAGAATAGGATGGAGTGCATTTTAAAAACAGACTGATAGAATACAAGAGGAATTGATATTTTCATCATTGAGGCATATAGTCAGCATGTTATATATTTTTGGGGCTGGAGGAAATGGTAAAATCTACCTGTGTATTCAAGGAGACACAGCAAGAATGAATTGGCTTTGATTCAAGACCATATAAGCCCTGACTATAATGCGTAAAGGTTTAATTCTTTTCCCAACCCTAGTAAACCATATCAGATGTTGAAACTGAGACACTTGTTGGGGCTATGAAAGTGCTTTTATGGTTCTTAAAGGGTTATTAATTAGTGTCCAAAGACAGTTGATAAAAGTAGAAGAGATGTATTAATAAAATGTATAAATTAAAAATGGTGCACCACCTGACAATCAGGAAAAAAAAAAAAACACCAAATGGCACAATCAGTCTCAAATTGTCTGTTGTTCTTGTTCAAGCAACATCACAAGCCAAACAGTGGTAAGGAAAATACAATACAATACAAAATGATTTTATTAATCCCAGAAGGGAAATCCATTTATTGCACATGTCATCATGATTTTGGTGTCTTCAAAGAGTCATTGTTGAAGGTTATGGCTGTGAGCAGAAAGGATTTCTTGTAGCGGTCTGTGTTGTAGCGTATGTGAAGAAGCCTGTGTGTAACTCCTTGGGTTGATTGACCTTGAACTGATGCGTTGTCCCCTCCTTAATTACAGTGTTAATTACTCAGTCTCATTTATGTTGTTTGCTGTCTCCTGAGCAAAGGAATCAACCAAAGGGGTGGGGGCGGGGCTAAAGAATTCACCAGGGTACCTGGAGGAGAAGGATGGAGGGTAAGGTTAGGCTGTGACAGAAATCACAGCCTGTGCAAGAAAAACAATGCAAAACATAAAAGAAGTAAAAAAAAAGAAAAGAGAGAGAGACTAAAAATATAAATAAATGACTGTGTGTGGCTGTGTATATTATGTGTATATTATATATGTAATATATATTATATATGTCTACATATATACACACACATATGTATATTCATATATATATATGTGTGTGTGTGTATATATATATATATATGAATATACATATATGTGTGTGAATATGAATATATCAGATCAAGTAATGGTGTGTTAAATAGCTGCCTGTTGTTTGTTTTTTTCTGTTTGTTTGTTTGTTTTTGATTTTTTTTTGTGTGTGTGTAAGCTAAGTGCATTAAAAAGGGTTGAGGTGTGGACGGTGGATGTTCCCCCCCACACCCCAGCTTCCTCTTCCCTTTCTCTCCCTTGTTTTTTTTTTTTTTTTCCCTCCTTTTCCCCCTTTCCCCAATTTGTACTTTGTGTGTAGTTTGGAGGGGGGTAGGACAAACGGTGGATACCGGCCAGGGGACAAAAAGCCCCTCCCTGCCCCTGGGAGACTGGGGCAACCAGTAGGACCCAACCGTAGGGCGCGCTCCCAGGTCGTCAGGCCCAACACCACCGTGGGCCCAAAAGCCCATGCGGGACCAAACCTCGCCCCAGCCAAGGACCAGATACCCAGCACGACTCCAAGGGGAGCCATCAGGCAGAGAGACGCCCAGGCCACCACCAACCAAACACACCGTGGGAAGGGGACACGCCCCACAGTCATCCCCACACCGCCCCCAAGCGTCAGCCACCCACCCATCGCCCACCACCGCTGCCACCCTGCACAGGGGAAGCACGCAGGAGGCAGCAGCCACCCCCGCCCCCCCAGGGCAGGCCCCGCCCTATTATTCATTTAAGTCAATGACTGGAGTGAAGCCTGGTAAAACCATGTCAGTCTGTGGTGTTTCCGCCGGTGCTGCCCGCTGACTCAGCAAGGCTGTAACTTACTCAGTTCAGCAATCGGGTGAGTCAGCCAGCAGGGCCGACCCCAAGACTTCTGGCTACATGGTGTTTCCGCTACGCCACTGTCCGCTCTCATTCACACCATTTGTACTTAGCATTAGCAGCTAGAGGAGTCATATAAACTGTTGGTGGAGATGTTGGACTCATGATCCAATAGGAAGATTTGGAACATTAACCCGAGTAAATGAAGAACTGGCCAACTCTACCAGTGCCTCGATAGCGGTGAGTGCACGGAGAGACAGGAAGAGAGGGTATGAGTTAACAAAAGTCGCATGGAAGTAGATTGTTGCTTAAAATATGTAGAAAAAAATTAGACTGGCTGGTGCAGTGCCACTGTCAAATATGTCAGAGGGTGCAGAGAAATCAATAGCGGTCCAGACAGAACGGTGGTGTGGCACCACCGTCATATATGGTGGGGAGAACCCTGTGGATGTTAGAGGATGGACCACACTCTTTCCAGGGTAATAATTGTGGAAAGAACTTTCGTATACTTTGGTTGTTTAAATGCGCTCCAAAAATAAATGTGAACTTGACCTCAGAGGACCTTATAAGTGGAGCAGCTGCAGAGGTGTCGTGTCCGTTTAAATTTCTGAACCTACACATCTACAGTGATCTCATCTGAGTCAACAAGTTCTGTGTTGTAATCTTTCTTCCTATAGAAAGATGAGTTAGGGTCGGGCTTAGATTACTTTCCAGACTGATCTAAAGAAACAGTTGCTTCTCTAAGACCATTGCTGACGTATTTCCTTTTTGGCAGCATCTTAAAGTTAACACAAACTGAAGAAATTTATGCTCTATAGAAAGGATTAGCACCAGGGCTGGGGCAGTTCGCATTTTTTTATACCACAGTAAAAGAGCAAGAAATTGCCACTTTACTGGCTCATATTCCTCTTTGATCACAAGTTGCATTACCAGAAAATTGAAAATAAAATTGTAATAGCCGTGTCTGTAGTCACAGAGATGCACCTTTCATATATGAAGCTTGGAAGGAAGTGAGAGTGTGGGTAAATCTGGTGTGACTGCTTTTAAGTGTCTGTGGACAGCGATGATGGATCACAGGCAAATGAGCTGGTTTGAGCCGGTGTTTTTTAATTTAGCCGCCGCTGATAGCCACTGTTACATTGACTCCATGTAGCAGCTATCAGAAGAGCCGAGTACCCTGGACCTGGTAGTTTGATTGGTTTTTCTGGTCATGACACAATGAACCCCATGCGTTGATTTCCTCCGCTGTGCACTGCCAGGACGTGTATATACGAATGCACCAAATGCTACCTCATCCACGTTTGGGAATTCTGTTAATGCGCATGACATTAAAGAGGTCCTCCTGTTCAGGTCTTCTGACATGCCTGATTACTTTTATTGTAGCTTGAAGCCTATACTGCCAGTTTTTTTTTTTTTTTGAGGGGTATGACGGTAACAAGGTCATAAGCGGTCCATGCCAAGTGACCATGGTGGGGCGGTATGTAGTTACTGTGACCAGGCTTAATTAGCACTCAGTAAAAGACCATCCCTGTGTTCCAATATCCATACTTTCTGTACTGACTATACTTAGTTTCAGTACGTAGGGCGTTCCAATTACGATTGCAGTGAAAATAAGTGTACTGAAAGGACCTGGATGGTGCATTTATAACTGCCAAAACACATGAGTGTGGAACAATGTGCACTTTTCACACTTCACATCCACCATCTTAGCTATGTAGCAGAAGACGCGGAGCCAGGCAGACCCAACTCAGCTCCAAAAAATAAAAGAAAGATGGCTACCATAATGGCAACAACAGGAACTGGATCGGCTGCGGCTCCCGAACCTTATAGCTGTAGGTTTTGAGGTTTTACATATTAATAATTTCCCGTATTTCTCTGGTACACCGTTCAAACGTTTTTGGCGGGTGATGAGCCGAGGCGGCAATCGTGATCGTTCTTTCCGGTAAGTGGACTATTGAGTATGCAATTTGGAAGAACACTTACCTGCCAAACTCTGCACACTTAATAAGTGCAGAGAGTGTACTGTGTTTAAGTGTACTCATTGAAGTATGGATATTGGAGCACACAACATGACATCATATACTCTCTACACTGAGTTGTTATGTCCAGTGTGCAGGTGGGGCATGGTGACCTCTTGAGCCTAAACTACACTACTCTACTACTGTTATGTTCTGTCTGAAGAAATATGTGCTGTCAATAACAAACCAATACTCAGTAAAAACCAGTAGTACTATGAACTACTCTGCAGTGATAACCGACATGTCTCCTGGTCTTCAGGTGGGGACCTCCTTTTGTCTTAGTTTCGTTTAGTTAGTCTCACTACACCTCCAGAAGGCTAACCAGTGACTTCTGGCATCCCAGAGTCACTGCCCCAACTATTACTGTTCCACCACACCAACACAACAACAACAACTCCATTATCTACACTACAAAATGCCTCCACTATACTGCCAACAAAATGGCTACTTCCTTACAAAATGGCTACCACAGCCCAAAACCAGCTTTGTCACCTACAACAAACCCATGCAACCCACTACAGGTAGTGACAATACTAATACTATTTTCTCTAACCCCTAGCAAGCGCAAACACACTTAGCTGCATGGCCCCAAACAAACAAAGTCAAGTTGGCCACACCCACTTCCAGTTTCCACTTCCTGGCTTTCCTCTTCTGAGGCTTGATTGGTGGACTTCCTTTCACTCTACCTTCACTTCCTCTTTTTCATTAACAGAGGAGTTTTGCTAAAACTAGACTTTTGGTCCCCAACTAACATTATTCCTCCTAATCCTGATCCACTAACTACATCTGGCTGCCTCATCAGACATTTCTTTTACCATCTTCCTCAAAATCTGCCCAGCTATATCCAGTCCCCCCAGTAATGAAAGTGTAGATCTAGCTATGAAACCCCTACAATTCAACCTCCCCTGGACCCACTCTAACTTTCCATCCTCACTGCTCCTTCCATCTTCTGACCATCCTGGCATTTACCTGCACCTGTCGACTGGATGCCACTGTGGGATACCCACTGGCATGACCTACCTGCAGTCCTACCCTCTGACCACCACATAATTATATTTTTTTATTACAGATATTTGGATATTTTAGTAACCCATTATATATTTTTGTCCCTCTCGTCTTCCTGTCTTTCATCCTGTCCTGTCTCCCTCCTCATGTCTTCCTTTACCCAGCTGGCTATCAGCAGGAGGGTCCTCCTATAATTGATGCAGGTCCTGGTCCAGGTCTCTTCCCTAGAGGGAATTTTTTTCTGTCTATTGTTAGGCTTTGCTATGTGGTCAGGGGTCATGTTCTGGGTTCTTCTGAGAAGAACTAGACACAACTTTGTTCTAAATAGATGCTATAGAAATAAAACTGAATTGAATTGAACTGAATCATGAGCAAAATGGGACACACACACAAAAATTACAATTAAAAGAGGAGATACCAAGTTTTGAACACAACTGTATCATGTTTTCATGCCTCATCTGAGATCCAGAACTTCAAAGCTATAATTCAGACCAAAACTGGACTGGATCTTTAAAAATGCAGTGGGATTAGTGTGAGATGATCCGCAGAAGAAGGATGACCCATTGTCAGAACACCTGCCTCTAAACCCCCCACCCCCTCCCCCCAAGATGACAGGTGGTGGA
Source organism: Arrhamphus sclerolepis (assembly GCA_037176975.1). Lineage (NCBI taxonomy): Eukaryota > Metazoa > Chordata > Actinopteri > Beloniformes > Hemiramphidae > Arrhamphus > Arrhamphus sclerolepis. The sequence continues at coordinate 7,670 of JBAMYA010050260.1, read as the reverse complement.
TCACCTCGACAGCAGAACGACCGCAACCAGGAGCGGTCCACAGCAAGCTCAGACAGCCTTGGAATTAACCACAATCAGGGATAGATGAGCAGAGGGGGTTAGTGGACGGAGGCGAGTCGAAGGAAAGCCTTCTCTTACCAAAGTCAATAGGGGATTCACAGCCGAGGGAACGGTGACTACCAGCTAGTAGTTCACACAGCAGAGAAGAGAGAGTTACTGAGACAGTGAGTAGAAGCAGAAGAAAGGCCTTCTTTTCTAAGAAAGAAAGGCAACACAGGGACAGGTCCAACTCATCCATGCACTTTAAAACAACAGAAGAAAAAGGAAAGCTTGGGGAAACAAGATTACAAATGAGTGAAATAATATATACAAGTTAAGGGTCAGCAGGAAACCTTCATGAACCTGACAAGTTTCATCACATTCCCCTCTGGTTCAGAAAAGTTGGTGTTTTGGTTTACAAGCTTTTAAGAGCAGTGAAGAAAAGGGTGGAAGTCACTTAGAAACTACTGGAACTACTGGTTTGGTCCTCCGATATGGTGACACACAAATACACAACCTACGTACGAAAAAAAATGCTTCTACCCGGAACCACAATTATCAATAAATATGTGATTAATCTAAATATCTGAAAACATGATTTGACAGAAAACTGACTAGAAGTTTGAAAAAGGTTTTGTATTTATTTATGTTCCGATTTTCCACAAGAATAATAATTAAGAAAAGAAAAGCTCCTGGTTTCCTGGTTTCAGATCCTCTAGTCCTGGTTCTCTAGTCCTGGTTTCAGATCCTCTGGTCCTGGTTTCAGATCCTATAGTCCTTGTTTCGGGTCCTCTTGTCCTGGTTTCTGCTCCTCTGGTCTTGGTTTCAGATCCTGTACTCGTGGTTTTAGGTCCTCCATTCCTGGTTTCAGATCCTATAATCCTGGTTTCAGATCCTATAGTCCTGGTTTCAGATCCTCAGGTCCTGGTTTTATGTCCTCTGGTCTTGGTTTCAGGTCTTCTAGTCCTAGTTTCAGTTCCTCTGGTCCTGGGGCCCCATTTATAAAACACTGCGTAGGAAGTGTGCACAAACAAAAGCTGAAAATGCCCTGCGCCAATGGTTTTATAAAATCCCATTTAATAAAACCATTCATAGATCACAGCTGCACCTCAATGTTTGCGTACAAGGCTCCCCTCTTGTCCTGCTCTCTATACGCCCACATTCAACCATAAATGATCAATACAAAGTACCTCGTGAATGTCAATTTGTATTCAAATGAGCCAGTCGATCAATATTATTGGTCAAAAATGATAACCACAAAGACCACCCAACCATGCCCCCAGCGCATAGAGCGTCTGGAGGAGGACAGATGTTGATGAATGCTGTGTGACGTCATGTCTGATGTGTCAAACGCATTCTCAAAAACTTGTTAAAGAGTGAACCTTAATACTGTCTTAAACGTCGTGGGACATCATCACGGGGGCGTGCTCCGTGCTGAAATTCCTCCTGAGACCATCAGGATTGTGCTCATATGCAGGCTGTGCGCTATGCAGAGTTCTTTATCCAAGTGATATTTTATGTTACCATCAGAAGTCACTAAAATCTAGAAAACCTTGCGGGGGCATTACGCACGATTACACGTGTGGTCAAAAGGTTTCCGAAAATTGGGCACTTTTAACGCACGGAGATTCTTTATAGATCCCAACTTTTGCAAGTAATATTGCGACCATAAATTTCACTCTGCAATCAATCAACTTTTTCTTGCATAACAGTTTTATAAATGAGGCCCCTGGTGTCCCTCAGGATTCTGGACTTGGACTACTACTTTTCAGTCCATATATGCTTCTATATTTGTTTAAGTATCAAGATATAAAATATTGCTGCATATGCAGATGATCCTCTATTATACCTACATGCTGACTGGCTGTTATAAAACCTGATTGGCTGTTATTAAACCAGCTGTTTATCTACTAACCTTTTGATGGCTGTCTTTAGCATCTAGTGCTACTGTGAGCAACCTCGGATCGTTTCTGACGGGATTTTACAAAACACGAAGCGTTATCCTACATGGAAGGTGTTCAAAGACTCGTCACCATCTGCGACTCCTTCCTATTGGATGATGTAAGTGTGCGTACCTTGACCTCCAGGGTACATGCAGCGGAAGGCCCGGCCCAGCTCCTCAGCCTGAACCCGGCCTGCCGGAGTCAGCTCGCCACCCCATTTCAGGACCAGCAGCAGGGACGGACCATCCTTCTTACAGTCTGGAAAGGCAGCGAGATTAGGTGATGCAATATTAAGGTCAAAGGTTAAGATTTCATTATGAGTCATGATTTTATTATAAAAGTTTGTGATTTTTACAACAAAAATGATACAGATACGCTTTTAACGATTAAAAATTGGGAATTGTTTGTTTTGTTTTTTTTTGTTAGGGGCACGGTTGGAGCAGCGGGTAGCGCAATCGCCTCACAGCTAGAAGGTCCTAGGTTCAGCTCCCACAAAGGGACGCTGTGGGTGCTGGGAGTGCGTTTGTGTCTGCATCATCAGCACCCATACCCTGGGTGGGGTTGGCAAAAGGGCTTTTCTGTGTGGAGTTTGCATGTTCTCCCTGTGTTCCCTTGGGCAGCTAATGCTACCCTCACAAAAACATGCAGTGGTTGTGAGCCTTCACATTGCCTCCCCTGGCTGGCTGGGGCGCCCAAGGGAGCGGGGAGGATCTGGCTGGAATAACGTGATCCTTCCACACAGTATGTCCAGCTGGGGAATCCACTATCCCCGGGTGTAAAGAAGGACCTGTTCACTCCTCAGGTAGAGAAGGAGCCCTGAGGTCAGTGTTCCCGGGTCCTCCTGGGGTCAGCAGAGGGAGTGCAATGCTCAGGACTGCAACTTAGGTACTGAGCAATGGGTGGAAAAAAGGGGGAAAAAAATCAGGGGAAAAAAAAAAAGTTGGGAATTGTTGTCACATTTGTTGACTATTCAGTGGCCCGAAAGTTGATATTTTATGACAATCATGAAATTCAAAACACCGGGTTTTGTGAGACCTGCAATTTTACAACAGAAACTTTCAAACATCACAATTCAGTGATGAAAAGTTTTGATCTTTTGTTAGAAAGTTGTTTAAAGTTTTGAGGACTGAAAATCATTAATGGAAGCTAGCTCATGTTTGTGTGTACCTTCTTCTTCACTGGAAGCTTTAGGTTTTCCATTTCGCAGGTAGGTCAGCTGGACTTTCCTGTTGATACCTGAGAAATGACCGTACCTGCAGGTGACAGACAGAGGTCAGTTTATTTGAAAGAACTTTGTTTAAATGTCAAACAAATATCTGAACAGTATTTGCAATCAACACACACACACACACCACAAGGACCTGTTAGTGTGTCAGCAGGTAGTTTACTCAGAAACTCATCACAATGGTAGAGTTAGGGGGATGCTGGTTCCAGAGTTAGGGGGACGCTGGTTCCAGAGTTAGGGGGATGCTGGTTCCAGAGTTAGGGGGACGCTGGTTCCAGAGTTAGGGGGATGCTGGTTACAGAGTTAGGGGGATGCTGGTTACAGAGTTAGGGGGACGCTGGTTCCAGAGTTAGGGGGATACTGGTTACAGAGTTAGGGGGACACTGGTTCCAGAGTTAGGGGGATGCTGGTTACAGAGTTAGGGGGATGCTGGTTACAGAGTTAGGGGGACTCTGGTTCCAGAGTTAGGGGGACGTTGGTTCCAGAGTTAGAACCAAACTGAACCTCTGACACTGATGAATGATAGATGGGTAACACTCATGGGTTTGTATAGTTAGGAAGGTTTAGGAGGGTTTAAGAGGGCGTATGAGGGTTTAGGAGGGCCTAGGAGAGTTTAGGAGGGTCTAGGATGGTGTAGGATGGTTTAGGAAGGTGTAGGAGGGTCTAAGTTGGTTTAGGAGGGTCTAGGAGAGTTTAGGAGGGTCTAGGATGGTTTAGGAGAGTCTGGAGGGTTTACGACTGTCTAGGGTGTACGAGGGTAAAACCTCAGAGACAGAAACTGGAACCACAGAAATCTAAAGCTAGGTACTTTGCAGCTAGACTCCAGCAGCAGTATGACGTCAGAAAGTTGCAATTTCTCAAGGGTCACAATTTTACAACAAACGTTTTTGTGATTTTTATAAAAAAAAAATTAAAAAAGGTACAGTTCTACAAAAGTCCCAATTTGAACTTTCAACAGCTTTACATACATTATCAATCATTAAAACAATGAAAAAGCAGTAATCACAGAGAAGAAGAGAAAAAAAGAAATGTAAGATTTCTTCCTAACACCCCCACCCCCAATCTAGGTCCAAGCACAAGACAACAGAGATCCAGTCCCTGAAACTACACACAGTAACGCTACATTGAAAAAGTGTTTTAGGGGCTTGATTAGGAAAGTGTGGAAACACCTTTTTAATGTAATTTCTGGCCTGAAAAAAACAAAAGAGATGAGAGCTTGGCAACTGGAATTTAGAAGAGAGTTGAGTAAAGGATGAAAAGACATTATTGCTATAAAAGGTCTTTCACAGTCCTGATCCCCATATCATACCACAAGCTGAAAACTAAATCAGTAACCGAGTGCATAAAGTTGCAATTTTTGACTCAAGGTGTTTGTGCTGAAGGCCCATGCACGCCAAGCTATTTCCTGAATTGGCTACAGATAGCTAATGTCTTCTTAACTATAGGATTATCCTCTGCCAGGGAGACGGAAAGAGGGAGCTGAGAACAAAGTAGAGAGGACAATGAATAATGTCTAGACGCTTTTTCAATTTGCACCCAGGCAGATGATGCATTACCATAACACCTACAGTATAAGAGTTTCTGTATATTAGCTGTCCAGTAGTATTGCTTAAAATTGGGAAGAGCAAAACCACCCCCATATTTTGGGGAATGTAGCACAGATTTATGAAGTCTGGCAGGTTTTTTTGAGCCACAAAAACTGAGATATCTTTCTGTCCAGTTTATCAAAAAATGTCTTTGTAATCAATACACAAACATGCTAGAAAAGGTACAGAAATTTAGGGAAAACAACCATTTTGACCAGGTTCACCCACCCTACCAGAGACAATGGTAATAAATAATAAATGCCACTGGCCAAAATCTTTCCCCATTCTCTCTAATAACTGTAAAAAGTTCTTAATCATCATGTTAGTCATAGAAGAACAGATAAAGATTCCCAAATAATGAAACCCTGCATGTGCCCATTTAAAAGGTGAAATTGAACAAGGAAGGTTTCTAGCCAGAGTTAAAGGGAAATAGATTAAGTTCATTATGTCTTCTTATTAAATACATTTTTTTAACTAGTTTTCTTATATTTCAGACATGTAAAGTTTGCCTTTACCTGACATGTTTCGACAGTAGCTTCCGTCTTCCTCAGAGGCAGGCCTACAACAACCTGATACCCACAGCCAGCATAACCCCCCTGATCTACGGCACACCTAAAATACACAAACCAGGAGCACCACTATGCCCGATTGTGGACAGCATTGGTTCAGTTACCTACAACCTGTCAAAAGCTCTCACAGAGATCATCAAACCACTACTGGGCCAAACAGAACAACACTGCAAAAACTCAAAACAACTGGCAGAACAACTCAGCAAAATAAGTGGAGGAGGACGAAATATTAATATCTCACGACGTTGTCTCCCTATTCACAAAAACTCCGGTACAGGCTACATTACAAATAGTGCAACAACGCCTAAGGACAGACAAGACACTCAAGAAAAGCACAAACTTAACAGTGGAAGACATCAGTCAACTGCTCCATTTCAGCGCAACATCCACGTATTTCAAATTCCGCGGAACAGTTTACAGACAAAAGGAGGGGTTTGCGATGGGGGATCCACTCTCAGCCATAATGTGCGGCTTCTTCATGGAAGATCTGGAAAAAGGGGCTATCACATCTACCCCAGAAGAATGCAGGCCCACATTATGGAGGAGATATGTGGATGACATCTTGGAGAAAATCAAAGTTGGACGCACACAGCAATTAACGGACCACCTCAATTCCATTGACCGCACCGGAAACATAAAATCACACATGAAGAAGAAACCAACAAAGCCATAGGATTTCTGGACATAAAAATCCACCACACAGACGACGGAGACATTCAAATAAAAATATACAGGAAACCTACACACACTGATCAATATCTGCTCTGGACGTCTGAACACCCCATCGCACACAAACTGTCAGTTGTCAGAACACTCTACGAACATGCAACAATAATAACAGATCCCACAGAACGCGCAATGGAAGAACAACACATAGGACAAGCACTAACCACCTGTCAATATCCACCATGGGCCATACAAAAAAGAGCACAACAAGTGATAACAAAAGGAAAAACACAGAAGAAAAAGGGGAACCACAGACAACCCAAAAGCAGGAAAGCAAAGCAGTGGTTACTCTGCCGTATGTCAGAGGAGTTATAGAACGAATACAGAGAGCCATGAAAAATCACAACGTACAGACGCTGGTAAAACCACACACCAAATTAAGACAACTGTTGGTTCATCCCAAGGACAAAGTCGACCAACACAATAAATACAACGTCATATACGAAATACCATGCCAATCATGTAATAAAACATACATTGGTGAGACAGGAAGGAGGTTTTATTACAAGAAAAAAAGAACAAAGAATGTGAGAAGGAAACAGAACAAAGATAAACAAGAGCCATAAAAGACAAAGCCATGCAGGAGAACCTCAAATCAGGAATAACAGACCACTACAGAAGGGAAAATCATATCATGGACTGGGAAAATGCAAAAATCATACAACAAGAGAACAACAGACACCACCGTTGGATTAAGGAGTCAACTGAAATCAAAAAGCGCAGCCCAAGAACAATGAACAGGGATGAGGGAGCATATATGCTTTCCCACACCTGGAGCGCCATCCTAACGGGACAACACTGACAGCGGGAGGTGTGACCAGCCTGTCAATATTGTCAGGCAGGTCACACCTCCATAACATCAGCTAATTAAAGCACGTCACACGCCAACATCAGTGTGACCCTCTGAGGAAGATGAAAGCTACCGTCGAAACATGTCAGGTAAAGGCAAACTTTACATGTCTGAAATATAAGAAAACTTGTTAATAAATTAAAAGGGAAATAACTGGCTTTTCTGGTAGCTAAGCTTATAAGCATAAAGTCCGTTATATAGTTCTAAGATGTCAAAAAGCACTGGGAGCGATGTGTGAAGATCAGAGATGTATAAGAGCAAGTCATGCGCGTAAAGGGGTACTTTATGGGTTACACCTGATAAATAACAGTAGTAAATAACAGGGGGAGGGGGGCATCCCTGCCTAGTGCCCCTTTCAAGAAGAAAGGGTTTAGACTCCATATTATTTGTTCTACGGTTAGGAGTACAACAGCTTAACCCAAAGGACAAAAACATTATTAAAGCCAAATCTATCCAATAATTAATATAAAAAACCCCATTCGACCCGGTCAAATGCCTTCTCACCATCGCGAGACATGACTGGCGTATAGATAATATTGAGAACTCTTCTCTGTGCTTCAGTTAGAGCAGTCACCCACCCACTACCCCGTTAATTCTGTGTCTGCCCCCGGACCATCCAGACCAGTAAACACATCCAAATCTAAAAAATCTGAACCTAATAATGGAAATAATCCAACTCCTTATAATCTACCTCCAATAAAAACTAATAACTTGACAGAAGACAGAAACATG
>JBAMYA010050235.1:0-32913 GCA_037176975.1 Arrhamphus sclerolepis | reverse complement strand
AAACAGACAGATAAGAAAACGGATTCACGGACAAAACACATTGTTTTCTGATCAGGGTGACCACTGACTGAACAGATAAGGAACCAGGCTTAACTAAGCTTGGCTGTTAGCCTGGTCTGGAGCAGGCTAACTGCACAGAATATGTCACCACAGTAACTTATGTGCTACTGCTTTTGTGAAACTGAACCGAGGCTTAATTCAGCCAGGATATCCGGAAAATCCCAGCTTAATCCTGTTATCCTACTTTTGTGAAACAGCCCTCAGGTGGCACTGCAGATTATTTTGTGCAGCACTACAGTTTGCGTGCTGAGCTTCCTTTTGTTTACTTCCTTTATGTAGCTCAGAATTTTTTAGACCAGTCACATATACTGGGGTTGGCGCCAACTCACTGCGTAGTTCCTCTTCTTGGAGATGCGTCTCAGTGAAGGAGTTCACACCATATGTTGTTGCTTCAGCATAGAAGCATAAATCACTCATTACACTAATGTTGGAAATCCTGCATTGTGTTTTCTGGAAACTACTAAATAAATCATCAACATAATGTTCAGGGTTTAAGATTTCAATTATTTGGATGTAATTCATGTAATAATGACATGCAGTAGCTTGCTTCTGTTATTATACTGTTGCATACAGAACATTTCCATTATCAGCACTCAAAGTCTTTCTTTCTCTTAGAATTCTCCAAACAAAAAAAGAAAATATAAAACTCTGATGCATGACGGTCCATCCTTGTCCTTGTCATGCTTTCTGTTATTACAAAATAGAAATAATCTTCTGAAATGTGAGTCTTTTTTTTTCAAGTCAGACTTTAAAAATGTTTGAGAGCTTTCTTGGTTTTACCATCAAGGCTCTGCCATCCTCTAAACTGCAGTGTTCTCTGTCTCCATGGCAACAGTTGCTTTCGTTCTTACTGGTTGTCAGCGTGGGAATGTCCACCCGTGTATGACATGTGATAATAAGTTATGCTGTAAAATATAAAATTATTCTCCTTCTGTTGATAGGCTTAATTAAAAGAATTCATTTGAGAAGTGATAGATAACAGCTTTTTTTTTTCTCTCCTTACATTTTAAACCCAGTGCACAGCTGCTGCAAGGCCAGCGAGAATGCTGCAGAACCTTTAAAAAAAAAAAAAAAAAAACTGAATTGAAGTTTGTATCTCTGTTTATGTCTTTATTTGAAAAGACCAATTTAGTTAACATGCTAAGTGAATGATGACAAACATCCTTTCTTTTAAACCAGCATTTACCTTGAAAAGTATCACCCTATTCTCTGCACTTCTTCCCTGTACAAAAATACTGCGTTCATGCTTTAACTATTATGCGATTAGGACAATATGAACAATATGAACAATATGGAAACTCATAAGCAATCCAGGGTTCAAGTCTAAAATTTTAAAAGACCCTAACATTTTTTGTTTGCCATCTCTTTCATTTGTTCCAGTATACAGTATCTGCAGCAAATCTCAGCCACAGTCACTGTCCAGTAAATTCAGGAAAATCACCTGCATCCTTAGGAATTTATTCCTCTAGAGGATTAATGCATGACGCAGTACTGTGAGACCAGCTTTAAATCCTGCAAGGTCCTTGGAATCCCACTCATCCTGCTTTTCAGCACTTCACTTCCCTTTTACACTTGAGAAGTTAATGTGCTGTACAGAAAATGAATGGATCCCTCATGCCTAGCTCGAGAAGAATGAAACCCCAGCTTCAAAAAACCTGTAAAACATTTTTTTTTCAGATGGAGAGAAAAGTTCAGGTGGAAAAAAATATGTTAAAGAGAGAAATCTTGACTTTATTCTAAATGCAGTTTTAAATGGTCAGTCTCTTAAAAAATCTCTCTTTTTATAATGTATAATTTGAATGATGATTAAATGCTGTAAATATGCAGCCAAAGTTGAAGAAAGAAAGAAAGAAAGAAAGAAAGAAAGAAAGAAAGAAAGAAAGAAAGAAAGAAAGAAAGAAAAAGAAAAATCACAGCTGCCCTGTCATTGGGTGTGTTGATGACAATGATGTGTTTCCTATTACTGTGCTGGAAGATCTCCTTATTCTGTGGATTGGTGCTGTAATAGAGTTAAATGACAGAACAGAGGTGTTTGCAGAAGAGTGCTGCAGTGCAACAAGAGGGCCAATTGCTTCTCTCTAAATTTGTTTGCTCATTGTGTCACCTCCTAATATTGTTAACACATCAAGGGATATGCAGAGAGAATGTGCTGCTCTTTATGTTTGTGAAACAGGTAATTCCAAGGGTGTACATACAAATGTGTGCCTGTGTTATTTTAATTTGTTTCTAGTCTGTCTGATCTATATCGGTTTATGAGATCTAATTACATTTTCCCACATCTCCTGCTTTCTTGCCTGCCATTTTTCTTCTGTCCATCTCTAATTCTTTCCATCCTCCCTCAGCCTCTCTCTCACTCTCATTTTTACTCTCCCCCTTTCATTGCGACATGTCCTGTGGGGCTTCACTGGGTGTATCTTTCCTGTTTTCCTTGCACTGATCCAATGCAATTTTGTCTTTATCAACTTTTGATTTCCACCGAGTGAGCTGTCCTTTGGACAGGCAACTTGGAGAAAATCAGAGGCAGGAGGAGAGGGAAAAAAAAGCAAGACGATATTTATCTAGCTTTTCTTTCCCTCCTTCAGTCTTCAATTACTATTTTTCTCTTGGCTTCTTCTTACTCTCTCTTTGTCTCTCTCACAAACACTCCCATTAAATGTGGCCCCTGTTTGTTAGAAATGACTATCAGATTGTCTCAAGAGATGTGACTACTTGTTTCCCACTCTGGTACAACACCTGTCATAATATCCATTCTAAGATAGGACATAGAGAATGTCATCACTAATCCAGTGTGATTTGTCTAAATCACATGGATGTAACATTCAGAAACTGAGACTGAAAATGGTGAAAACTGGTTCCACAACCTGGAGTCAATCTTCCACAACTTCACCAGTTCAATAATTGAATTCAGTTCAATCCAAAATACTTTATTCATCAGGGAATTATATTGCAGTAGTGTCATGATTTAAGTCTCTTCAAAGATTAATTGTAGAAGGTTATAGCTGTGGACAGGAAGGATCAAGTCTAGTGGTACCTGTGTTGCAGCAGATCTGAAGAAACTCATCTGAATCATTGTCTTATGCACAGGATGTTAAGGTTGTCCATGATGTTTTTCATTTTCTGAAAATCCTCTGTTGCACAATCAGAATCTCCAGAACAGTCTCCAGAGCAGAGACACCCTTCTTTATCAGTTTGTTCAGTTTCTCAAAGTCACTGACTCTGATGCTGCTCCCCCAACAGATGACTGCAGTTAAGATTGAACCACAATAGACTTATAGAAGATATGAACATCTGACTGCAAACACTGAAGGACCTAGGTTTCTTAAGAAGTAAAGTCTGCTCTGTGCTTTATGCTGTGCCGCAATGATGAAACAAGGCCTCGCCATAGGTTTTAGTTCTGACTTTAGGAATGATCAAAAGGTCAATGCATGAGGATCTCAGGGTCCACGAGGACTCATACTTTAAAAGGAGGTCCAAGACCATGAAGACATTTATAAACTAATAAGCGAATCTTAAAGAATATAGACAGCATCTGTGTTGTATTTCCATCCCAATATGTTGTCCAGGTGAACACCGAGGTATTTATATTCACTTTTAAACACCATTTCCACTTCTTCTCCCATGGAAATATTTGACATAAACCTGGTCCTTCTAAAATTGTCAATCGTCTTCTTTATTTTGTTCACATTCAAAATAAGATGATTGTTCCCGCACCAAGCCTCCACCAGTTCTCTGAACTCAATCTCTTGTCCATTACTGATACACACAACAACTGCAGAGTCACTGAAAGTAACTAGTAGTGAGAGTCTGAGGTGTACAGAGTGAAGAGGAATGTGAGTACAGTTCCCTGTGATGGTCCTGTGCTGCTGACCACCTGATCAGAAACACAACCAGTCAGTCTCACAAACTCTGGTCAGTTTGCCAGGTAGTCAGTAATCCAGGTGATTGTGGATTGTGATTTCATGGCTGGAACATGCACATTTCTGAAGTTCTGTCATTTAGTGACATTTGTAAGCTATGCAGTGAAGTTCCAAATATTAGGAATCATATCACCAGGTATTTGTATCCCACCACATATGAAAGGCATTGCCAGTTTTCCAATCATTGTATCATTTACATGAGGTTTATGGTAACAATTTCCCAAGAAAGCAATTAGTTAGAACATATAAAGTGACATGCAAAATGATACAATCCATATGGCCAGACAACTGGAAGAAACTAGGGCTTCAATGTCTTGACCAAGGACACTTTGGTAGCCACAGGAGGATCTAGGGCTTGAATCATCAACCAACAGGTTCATGACCTTCCCATGTTGTAGCAACGTGGTCTGCCACCAGCCACGACTTGTATATCCTTACAAACAGCATGGTGGGAATGAGGCTCCAAGCTGGACAAGCCGGGCAGGTTGGGTGGTTTCTTGGTGAGTGATGCATTTAAAATTGAGATCATTGTAAAAACCACATTAAACACACAAATCCAAAATTTATGTGTATGCCATTTCCCCATCAGGTGACAGCAGTTATCCATGAGGACATGACTGTTAAACCCCCTCACCAACCCACATACTGCCATAGTAGAGATACAACAATGCCCATTGCTGTATTACATTTACTGTGCAATTTTCAGAGGCCACCACATTCACACCTTCTACCACATGCTTCTAACCATATTTTTTTTTCTTTTTATGTTTATCCCAGAAGACAAAGTGCCAAATATTTTTACTGGCCTCAACTTCAGTGTTATAAGCTCAGTCAGTGAAATTTCTTTTTCTTCCAGCTTGCTTTTTCAGTTTTATTTGTTTGGATGAGCACAATTCCCATCTTTATTTATACTCATCATATTAAAACTGGGAGGAGACAGGGCGAGTTGTTGTACTTCTGCATGTGTGGTTAATTTCATGTTGATTGTGTTGTAGTATGTAAACTCATAGTTTAGTATATGATTTTTTATTTTTTTTTGTACATTTCCATGCAAAGATTTACTGGTAAATCCACACGTCTTTTTTTTTTTTCTTCTTTTTCCTCTGGAAGCAAAGCTCAAGTAGTTATTGTATATTATACAACTGGCATACAATATATGTACGTGTTGTAATAGTATTTAGTTACTCTGATATACAATAAAATGTAATATATATACTTAAGCCTTAATTTCACACTTTTATGAATACACAGATTTAAAATAAATGTCATTTTCAAACTTTAGTTTTATTGTGCCAACAAAGACAAAAATCCTTAAATGAATAAAACACAAATTGATGTAAATCAAATGATCTTTTAATGCTTAAAGAACAAAAACTAAAGAAATTATTTTTTTTCTAACGCCCAAAAAATAAATCAGACAGTGCTGAAAAGGATCTGACGGTGTTGACGGGAAACTGATGGAAATATATGTACGACACACACACACATATATATACATGTGCGTGTGTCGTACATATATTTCAATAGAAAAATAAGTTACAAAAAAGTGACATAATGAACAGTTCCTCATACTTTCTTAATGTTTAACCTGCCTGTTTTTATACTCAAGCGCGTGCGCACACACACACACACACACACACAGGAATGGGAACAAAGAACAAAACGCTTCCTCCACTTTTTCTCTCCCATATTTACACTCATTTACACAACAGCTTTGCATTTCTTTTTATTCCAGAAGACTGTTAAAGACTAAAAACACATCCAGACTAACAGAATTAAAATCAAGTGAACAGATTTGTTGATGCTGATTAAGTTGTTTCAGGTTGTTTGAGTTGATGTTTGTAAGATTTTCTGAACATATTTGCATCCTGTCTAAAAGTCTTAAAAGTCTTTTCATGTGTGAACACCATATTATAATCATTCATGTGCCTCTGAAGAAAAGAAAAAAAAGAACAGATCTCATAACGATCCAATAGAATCATGACCAAAGCCATCGAGCGGCTGTTCAGCCACCCAAAGAGCTTTACATTGTGTATTTATTTAACCTTTTCACAGAAATAAAAGTCACTCTGTCCAGCAGTTCTCTATGTACAGCAGAGCTTTGATTTCTCATAATAACAACAACACTCTCCTTCAGTCCTGGACGTCTGCAGGGTTACTCACCAGGAACAGCAGGAACATGAGGAACATCAGCAGCAGCAGCAGGCCCACTTCTCTGAGGGAGAACCAAGCCATGAGGAGGGCTGCACATCCGTACTGACTCGCACTGAGACTTTCTCAGACCTGGTGTTGCATACATGTCCTCCCATAAAACATTCAAAGCGCTCTTTTTCACAAGCCCAGCCTCCCATCCCGTTTTTGCATATTTGAAAGTTCAACCTTTACATACCTTCATGTTTCACAAAGGTGTGTCTGCAGCCCACATTCATGTGTTCAGGTACAGAGAGCCTTGGGGCCAAACATCTGCAAAAGTACAGCATGGAGCCCCAAAGCTTCGTTCAAACATGCTGCTTCCATATGGATTAAAATTTAAATACGTTTTACAGAATCCAGCTGCTTCCATATGGATTAAAATTTTAAAATGTTTTACAGAATCCAGCTGTTTCCATATGGATTATAATTTACCCATATGCTGCCAGCTGCTTCCATATAGATTATAATTTACCCATATGCTGCCAGCTGCTTCCATATGCATTATTATTACATTTGGAAGTGCTCTGTATATTACAGGGTTCAGGCTTTGCTGGGATATCATTCAGAACACAAACATCCATCTAAAGTAGGTATTTATTGACTCGGTACAGTTATTCAAATTTCACTTTTGCGTGAAAAGTACCTCACTTCTGAAAGTGGCGACATGCAGACACCAACAAGCCATAAAACATATTCTTCAGACTAGGACGCATTAACAGCCATCCATAAATCAGCGTACAGCGGTATAGGTATAAATGCAGGTTATAGCGTCTTCCTGTCACCGCCCACAGCTGCAGGCAGATCTCTGCTGGTACGAATCAGCTCCTTCTACCTTAACAGCTGCTGACTGAATGTTACTGTAACCGTGGGAACATTCAAAGAAATGCAGCTGTTGTGATGCGTTATGGGTCAACACTGAGAGCAGGGGGGGGGTGTTTGAACTACGTCAGACAGCGTGGAGCTGAAGACGCCATCATACAGCCGCTTCAGTGAGGCCACTCTGATCTGGAGCAGGAAGGAAGCGAGGACCATGTTCTTTGAACGCTCCAGTGAGTTTAACATAGTTCAATTTGCACTGATAAAAGTCCAGAAAACACACACAGCACATTTTGAGAAGCTGATCATGTTTAGAAGTAAGAACTCTAGAAGTTTTATGATCCACATCTCTTCAAACTGTGACTCTGGTGATGTCATTCATGTTATTCATGATTCAGAATGCTGTTGTCTGAGGAGGTAAAAACTGTAAAAATCAAAAATCAGCATTAACTGCTAACAGCACATTAATTCATGGGTGGCTAGTACCACGGACAGGTCCTGTTCATGCAACGTAACCTGCCACCAAACCATCTGAAGGTCAAAATAAATGAAAGAAATCCTACTAATGTCTGTGAATGTTGATGCAGAAGCTTGCGGGCGCGATGTGTTTGGCAAATATGACTTATGTTCTTGCAAAATACATTTTGGATTCTGTGCAGGGAGAGATTCAGAATGTGACTGGAGGTGTGAAACAAGAATTAAACTTCTGGGTTAAATGCAGATTTCTCACCGTGCTGCGTCCTTTCTGCTGTTACAGCTACAGAAAGAAGCGTGTTCTCCATCTTCCACCAACCTTCTGCTTGTACGTGACTGAAATCTCTCGTGACGCCCAGTGATTCTTTAACCGCCTCCAGCCAGGATCAGAGCTGCTTGTGGAGGTTCATTTTGCGAACTTACCAGAGTCTTCGTGTCCGTCTCGTGTCCATCTGCTGCGTGTTAAACGGTGCAGATTTGAGCAGCTGAGTGTTGATAATCCATCGACTGGAGCGGCTGGCGTCCACGCGTCAGCCATGCGGTACCACCAAGGCTAAAGATGATGCGCACCGGCACCAAGCGGCAACCATCCCACTTCTGGGCCGAAGCTCCTCCAGGAAGTAGGTTTTATTGCAGTTCCTGCATTGACCACTAGGTGCTGGCTCCAAAACAGAGCAAATCTCCATTGACCCCCATTTTGAAAGCGCCATCAAACATATTTACATCCTGGCACAAAAATCAGTTTCGGTCTCTGTATTTAGATTTTATATCCGAGACGAACTGTACGAGGGGGAATTATTCTGTACCGCATCAGATCAATTTATATTAAACAAAACCTGGAAACTTGCCAGTAGCACTTAGACAGTTAGTCAATTACTGATTAGTCAAATGACAGTAAAATTTATTATTTTTTTCTGGTTAAATATCAAATATTTACTGGATACAACTTTTCTCAGTTTTCTGAATAAAAGCTAAACGGTCAAAAATCTTTTAATATATCACTTTTGAATAATTCTTTTCATCATTAACAAAACGACTGGCAATGAAAAAGCAAAACATGTAAGAAAGGTAATAAAACACACTCAAATTAATAATAAAGCTGGGGGGCGGGGCATAAAACATGACAATAAAACCTGCTTATTACAATTAAATCAGCTATTTACAAACTTTGGATAAAACTGTTTTGAGTTCCAGATGATTTTCCCAGAAGAACAGAGATACTGGTTTCGTTCTTCAGATGAACACTGAACTGGTATTGAAATGTCTGCTGGAGAGCCGCTCAATTAAAAAAAAAGAAAAGAAAAAGCACACTTAAGAAAGAAAAAACAAAAGGATGAGCGAGGAGTAGAAAAGAGAACAGTCCATGGCAGGTCATGAAGGAAGTCGTCTAAGGTGCAGAGAGCACAGTTCAGTCCGTCAGTGCTGCTGGTGTGGGGGGGGTGGGGGGCGGGGACTTACTCCATGATGGCTCTGTAAATGACGGGCTCGATGTAGTCTCCTCGGTAACGCGAGTTGATGACTCTCTGTCGCTTTGACTCCTGGATGATCTCCTTCTCCTCAAAGATGCCGTCGAACCTCATGTCTGATGCTTTCGACTGCACAGAGAACGCAGCACATTCATGACCTCGGCTAGCTTAAACACGACTTTAGCTATGGAAATGGAAATGAAAAATACATAATTCTGCATTTGCTTTTTTCTATTTCAGACGTATGAATCCAAGACGTTTCATGGTTTGTTTGTTTTTTAACTTCACTTGTTGCAAGATGTTAGCTTCATTTTTTAGATGATAAATATTTGTATTTATTTATTTTTACCAACAAATATTTGTATTGAGCTGACTTTTTTTTCTGAATTGTTTTACTGACAAATCAAAATAACATTGATATATAATGTTATTTTGATTTTATTTACCATTTGATGTGATGGTGATTGTGCATGAATAAACATTGACTGATTGATTAAAAAAGCATGACTCATCTAAGGTTTATCATATCTGTAATTAAACGTAGTAATTCCTGTGTCCATTATTTGCATTTGCCATAATGCTGAAACCTTTTCCTGAGAAACTGACGCACCAGTCTGGATTTGACTCTCTTGGGAAGTTCTTCATCCAGCGTGTAGACGTCGTCTCTCTTGGCCGTCAGCTGGGACCCATCTTCAAATTCTACCTACAAGGTGGAGAAAACCAGAAATGAGAAACACAACTGAACTCAGCAAAGTTCAGCCTTAGTTTTAGACACGTTTATTGACGTGAAGAAGGCCGATCCATGTGCAGACCCCATCATGTCTCCAGGTTCAGGACCAGAGTTGTTCCAGTTAACAACTAAAACTAAGGTTGAGTCAGGATGTCATCTGGTCTGAGGAATCAGGATCCAGCTTCTCTAGAAAAACCAGGTTTATTAAAATCAAGACTCACCCTGACCCCCCCTGACCCTGATTGGTCCTGAAACATGCAGGACATGAGGAGAAAACGCTGCCTTCATGTTTGATCACATCCATTATCTCTTGCACTGCATTCTGGGTACCAGAAAACGTGCCTTCTTTGGCACGTTTTTTTCTTTGTCAATATCTGTAAGTAAACACCTCAAAAACTAAAACTACAGATGTGTTTGTTAAAATAAAACTGAAAAACAGAATAAAAAGGAAGAACGTTTAAAACATCAGCAGCTCTTAGAAACCAGTTAGGACACATTTTCACCAACTGCAGTAAGTAGATACATTTCATGGTTATTGCTGGATTATGATGGAAAATTCAGTTCATTTAATGTTTTCATTGTTATTTATATTTTTAATATATTTATAGATGGATATATAACAAAGGTCTGAAAGTCTGTACATGTTCTTGCTCCTGCTGCAACAGTCCCACATCTACAATTCATTCAGAAATACTTCAATAATCCCTGAAGGGAAATTAATGAAGAGTAGCTGTCTTTGCTTCCATTATTCCATGTTGTTATGCGTCTATGACGACTCCTGCTACAGTTTATTTGCCTTCAGGCATCAATAAAGCATTTATGAATTGAGCTGTCTCAATCAAATGACACAAAGCAACTGCGCAGGGCTATGAATGCTAGCGGCTACGTTCTGACAGACACCAGCCTGGGTGGGAGACTGAACTCCTGGAGAACTGCTGCTCAGACTTCAGGACCAAACTTCAAGAACCACAGCACGTAGAACAGAAGCGCCACGCCAGCCGCTTTGGATCGGACTCAAGCGCAGCTACATGTTTTCATGCTATACCACCTCCTGAGGTGTTCCTGTCGTCCTCGTCTTTGAGACGTTTGTCTTTTAACTCAAAGCCATTTACGAGTCATCTGTCAGCTGAATCAAGACTTAATTATCAAGGTTGCTGCCACGCAGCCAGAAGGACGCCTCTCTAATTAGGCTGTTGCTCAACCCCAACCTGGATAAGCACCAGCTAAGATATGGATGGATGGATGAATGGATGGAGGGAGGAATAAAACTGATGCAGTATTTATTTATTTCACCATCCTCGCTCTGCTTGTCCCGCCTGATTGGGTCAAACAGCTTCTGCTGGAGGTTTGCTGCTGTTGTATTTGGTTTCTCCCTCCTGTTAGCAGACTGAAACGTACTTCAGCTGCAGCTGTTGGTGAAGGTGGTGCTGAGAGTCCAGAAACGTCTGCACCAGTCGCGGCACCATTTTAACGTAATCTGCGATGACAGATGCTGCATTGTCTTACCAGGTACATTTGAATGACATGAGCTGCCACAAATTTGGCCCCGTACACCAGCCCGTCCGTCCACCGGACCTGGACCACGTCACCCTGGGGAGGAGGTCCCAGCTGAGTGCAGTCTCGGCTCTGTCCAATAAAAAAAACAAGACATTGGAGAGTTCTGCACGCGCTCAGCAAAGACAAAATATGCATCTTCATATCTGTGTGTGCTAATCACGCTGCACTGGTGTGAAAAGCTCAGTGATTTAAGGTGGTCACAGCTGCTACGTTGCACAGGGAGATAATCCCTTCACCTGAATCTCTTGTGTGTGAGCAGTTTTAAGGAACACATGGTACCCTGCATGGTTTCTACATGCTCCTGTAGGTGTGGAGATCCCTCAGGGCAGGCAGATGGGTGCTGCTGTTATCTTTGACTTCTGCCTGTACATCATGACACTCAGAAACTCTACCCGACGTCCTGCTTTCTTTCAGCAGATACTTCTGACTGCTGCTCATCAGGAATATTCTAAAACCTTCTAATCGTGTAACTGGGCCACATTAAATGGACTGCAGTGAACTGGTTTACGGTCTCTGTTTAGAGGCTGTCGGTCTGTCACTGAGCCTGAAACTTGATCCGAGTCGTTCATGCCGACCGTGGTGCTCCGGGCTACGACGATGCTAAAGTACAGGGAACCATCAGAGGTTTAGTGGATTTTCCCCAGAGAGGGGGAGGAGAAGGGGGTGGAGCCTGGCGCAGCTGCTGAATCAAACCATGACCTGAAAAGCCGAATCCTTAAAGATTATTAATCACTAGAGATCTGCGGAATGCTTTCAGGGTCATTTCCAGGGAGTTTGGGTGATTGCTGTTAGTCCCACCTACCACAATGTCTTCTGGGAAGAGGTTGTCGCTGAAGGAGCCGTCGTCAAAGTTGACTTCATAAAACGTCTCTTTAGACAGCTGCACCACGTCACACTGGTAGTAGCGGCCGTTCTTGTGCTTGCATATGACTTTCTGCCCCACCGTGAGCTCGTGCATGGCTGCTTTGTTGCGCTGTGGCGTGAAAGGAAGGAAAAATCAGATTTCACATGCTACTAATGACGACCAGAAACGACGGCTTCATTAATGCAACACAGATGCAGCGATCCTTCCACCGACGAGCAGAAAAATAACCCCAGCGGCTCTTTACCTCTATCTGAGTGGGGCCTTTGTGTCGACAGCAGGTCACGTGGACCACAAAGGGCCACTCGTCCGGCTGCATCAGCACTCCAGCCGCCTGGGCACAGGTAGGGTGGTAGGCAGTGGGACAGCGCCCGTGGGAGCATTGTACACAGCAGCCAGACGCCTTTTTCATGCACTTCTTACAGTAGTAACATTTCTATGACATAAAAACACACAGAAGCTTGTGCTCAGGAATCTACGCTGACATCACTGAAGAGACTGACGCATTCAGCACCGCCTCTCCCGCTGTCCAACCTCACCAGCTTAAATCTCTGCAGAGGGATTCCACTCAAATCCACAGGACGTCTTTCAGTGATGTTGACAAAGCGCGCCTCCAGTACAGCCACAGCACACAGCACGTGCACCCACCTGCAACAACACGCAGTTCACAAATGACAATGAACCGTCATTCCTGACAGGCCGGGCCACTGCTGCAGGAAGTCCACTAATGATCACTAATCTTATACTGAGAGGTGCATTGATGAATCTCATTTTGATTCAACAGATATCGTAATGGTTTTATAGCAGTTATAAACGATTTACGCTCCATCATTCTCAGAGATGGTCTAATTACTTAACCTTTTGCCTTGTAGTTTCCCCCTTGTGCCAGTAGGGGGTGCTGCAACAGCATCATGATGCAGGGATCTTATTTATCTTTACATATGTTATGGCATTAGATTGAAAGCTAAAGTTTGTAGCATATTCATCATCATATCCCTCACTGCTCATTAAAGGCCCGTGTCCAGAAATCAGACTTCAGCTGGTCGTTTCCTCTCTCTTTTTGTCCAGATAGATACTTTTCATCAGAGGGAAATTATTGATCAGGTCAAGCACTCAAACTATGTCCATCTACGGTTAAACCTATTTAAAAAAAAGGGGAAAGGGTGATAAAAGCTTTTATACATTTGTAACGGCATCAGAACTTACTTGTGGTTGTTGGTTTTCTGCAAGGCTCCGCCCCTTAACCAACACAGGCAGCAGTTCTGTGAAAACAACACGGCGTCAGCCAACAGTCCAGACAAACAATAAACAAAGAAAACAACATCAAGATCACTTCTACACTTGTAGCCGGTAGCAGTAGCTAAAAATCTTTTTTCCTCCTTTCTTTATAACTTAACTTTCTTCAGCACCAGCACTATACGTCAGTCTTTCTGTCCCGCACAACACAGACACAAACAAGCAGACGCTCTTTATAGATAACAATGAAACAGAAAAGTTCTCATCACTGCTGCTACAGTGCAAAACGAGTTCATCTTCTCCAGTTAATTATGGTACACGAGCTCTACATCGGCTAACCATTAAATGCAGGGTGTGTAACACGGGCATAACTGCTAATAAAAAGTAGAAGAAAGAAAACAAAGACAGAAGGACGGCCTGTTTTCCTTCCTTCAGTCAAAGTGTCTCAGTTCTGGGTTGAGGTGTTGCAGCCTGACCAGCCACGCTGCAGTAAAAAGTTCTGGATCCACGGCGTTACCAGCAACAGAGGCCACCTGAGGACCGCGATCGATGCTGGTTTCATCCACCAGGTGGCAGTAACATGTTTTATTTGAAGCTTTACGCGGCGCACAAGTGCTTCCGGTGAAGAAACACGCCAAAACAAGCGGCAAAGATAATTCATTTCATCTTATTTTCCATCTTCTAACAACAGAAGTACATTCATCGTTTTATTTGTGGCATGGTCTGGAGTGCTGAAGGCAAGCCGAGGCGTTCACTGACCTCCGTCATGGCGTTGGCCTTACACCGTGCACACTTCCAGTCCTTGGTCACACTGGCTGGATTCACACCGTAACAGCCTGAAAGGACACGATTAGCAGAGACACAGTTAACATCAGAAAATACAAAAGGAGACACAGAGCACGATCATCATCATCATCATCATCTCAATCTCATGACAGAGAAGAAAAATAAGACTTTGTCATCTACTGGTATGGTTTCATTCATAAGTGCACCACGTGGCATGAACATGCGTGTACTGACTGGCGTGAACCCGAACGCTGCACTGCGAGCAGCTGATGAGGAGGCTGGTCCCGTCGTCCTCCAGGTAAGGTGCCACAAGCTGATCTTCGCACTCGGCGCCCTCCTCTGTGGTGGTGGTGAAGCACATCTCTGGGATCAGGGGCTTGGTCCGCATCTGTCCTCCAGCCAGCATGACAGCGCCGTCCACGCTGCTCGCACACTCGACCTGACAGCAAGCACAGCGCAGATTAAAGAAAAACAAAGGACTCTTCTGAAAACAAAGCTGACGCCATTTCTGTCTGTGACGCACAGAGATGCAGCACAACTGGCTGCTCAGGGAACGGGTGAGGAAACGGCAGATAAAAGGAAAAAGGCAGGAGAACATCCTTCAACCGTCGGGTGAACATGAAATCTTCGACTCTGGAACTTCATATTTTTATACATTTCAGTGTCATTCATCAAGACATTTTGTTGTTTTGTTTTGAAGCAAACTGATATGAACATGTGGCCTCTCTTTACTTTAACTTTCGAGCTCGATGCCTGAAGTTTCTTCATCATCCTCCTCGTTGAGCCAACTGTCAGTTGTTTGTTTGTTTTCATCATCGTACCCGTTTGCTCATCTTACTGCAGTTCTGCTCAGGGTTACCTGCTGGTATGTGTGGAACAGCAAGCAGATGGAGCAGTATGGAGACTTGGAGCCCATGCGCTGGTTGTACTCCTTCTCTTTCTTGAAGTTGTGAGGTCTGCTCTGCCAGAGGTGAACCAGGGGCTTGGCCCAGTTCTCCCCTTCCAGACCACACTCCTCTACTGGGGGAAGATCATCTGGAGCTTCTAAGGCACAAAAATGAAAAGAGGGTTAAAAACCAAAAAACAACCTAAAGAAGGAGGTGAGGAACACAGACCTTCATCACTGATGCCATCCTTTATGAGTGGATGATGGCCTGGCTGCTGCTTCAGGTGACTGTCCAACTCTCTGTCTCTTGTTACCACGTCAACAAGCTGATGCAGAAACAAAAATAAATCAATCAATCACGCTGTTTTTGTAACTGTACAGGTCTAACGCCTGCTCCACATGGATAGAAAGGCCTTCTATGTTTGAAAAGAAGGAAACTGGACTCATGTTGGACATTCAGGCCACGTGGAAGCTGCTGACCCCCCTGCCCCTCCTGTTGGTTGCCAGGGCCGCCCCCACTAAGAATGTGGAACGTCTCACGTCCACTCACCTCTTTGCCGACATGTCTGACGTCCTCCTCGTCATCGTCACAGCCATCCGCCTTCTCCTCCTCCTTCGGCAGGACTTCTTCTCCGTAGTCTCCTTTGGCGTAGCTGTGGACATGGAGGACGTCTGCGGGGCTCAGTGTCCTCTGAAACACTCTGTGCGCTGGGCTGCAGCTGGTGTCCACCACAGGCTCCAGACCTTTCTCCTCCGAGCTCAGAGGCTCCAGCTTCCTCTCGTCAGGCTCAGGAGGACAGACGTCCGCGGGCGTCACGCTGTTCTTCTCCTTCTTCACAGGACTTCGCCTGTTCAGCGTCTTCTTGCTGCTGGATTTGGACTGTGGCTTCGTGTCCTTCTCCTTCTTCGGTTCCTGCTGGACTCTTGTCGCGTCTGGAAGAAGACAGTAATGCAGCTACTGACACACAGGCACATTATTTAAATAATTTCTGCTTCATTTGCATGAACTGTGATTTAATCAGATTTATAAAAGCACCTTGAATGGTGATATTATGAGTGTCGTGGTCAAAAAGGTAAAAACAAAAGGCAGGATGAAAGGATTATTGTGTGGAATAACTGGAACAACGAAAGAAATTAAAGCTGAAGCTAAAATTCATTTCTTCATGCATCAGGATGAATCCCTTCACTGGTGAAAAATTGGTTTCCTAAATGTCACGCTGGTGATGTCACCATGACTGTCTCTGAAGGTGATGAGACGGCTGAATCGCAACATTATCAGTGCCTTCTGTAATAAAAGCTAAGAAAAGGATAAAGGACCTGGAGGAGAACCACTCATTTTGTGAGATTATGTCATATTACGTTGGACAAACATCTCATCGTGGCTCCTGCCAACCAGAGGAGTCGAAGCTTCCACTCAACTCTTAAAGGCTGCTAAAGATGTACGTGCATGCTTGGTTGCTGAAGCTCAAACTTCAAAGTGAGCCTTGAAATGAGGAAAAAAAAAAAAGGATTTAAGAGATCTACTGGGAGTTTTCACACAACCATCTCTGGGGTTTACAGAGAATGGTCCCAAGAAGAAAAAGGAAAAGTTCCAGCAGCAGCAGTTGTGTGGATTAAACCTGAGAGATCAGAGACAGGAAGACAACAGCAACTCAAACAGCCACTTGCTACAACCAAGACATGAAGAATAACACCTCTGAACCTCGGGGCAGATGTTCTACAGCAGCAGAAGACCACAGCAGGTCCAGCTCCTGTCAGCTGAGAACACTGAGGCTGCAGTTCACACAGACTCACCAGAACATCAGAAAAACACTGTCTGGCCTGACGAGTCACAAGCAGGTGTGTCCTATACCCAGGTTTTTCAACTACATTCAATTTGCCACCTGCTGACTCCCCTCAAGTTCTTCAAACGTCCCACTTGACAATGATTAAAATGAACAGGATGCATCTGACCATAGTCTGCAGGACCTAAAGACTCCTAGTGAGCACATCTGAGTGTGGGGTCTTCACCTGTCACGCCCGTAACTTTGGTTGGAGACTCCTTGCTTGACAGCTTAGCCTTCTTGGGCTCCACATCCTCAGTTTCCTTCACCGTCAGATCAGATCTGATGTCTTCAGACGCCTTGACAGCTTCATGCTGACGCTTCTTCCCAGTCTGAGGCTTTGGTCTGACACATTAGGAAGACTTCAATGAGAACATGCTGGACTGGATTCTAGGGAAAAATCATTTTTCACACACTGACGACAGGAAAACAGGTCAGTGAGAGCAGATCAGAAGCTGCTTTAACTGTTCTGAGTGACTGCTGTGAAGGACCTGATATATTTCAGCAGCTCTCCCAGGTGACTGAGGTCCTGCTTACTGCTGGCTCTGAGCCCGGCAGTTTACACTCGGGTCAATCTGTGCTGGAGCTCATCTCCCTGAACAGGCTCCATCACACAAATGCAAAACACGGGGAGATCTACTTTCTGTACGAAGCGCTACGGTTACATCATCTTAAACTTAGACGTCTGCACGTTTCAGATCTGCTTGAGCAACAATTATAAAACAATGGAATATGTTACTAATAGATGTGTTGTGGCTCAGATGATGTGACACAAGAAAATTATTCCTTTTAAAACAGAGTTTGTCTGTGCAGAAACACAAATAAGAACTGTTTGACACTGAAAACAGCTCCATCTACTGGAGGAAAATTGTTAAACGTGCCTGTTTGTCTTAGAAGTGTAGATTTCTCCTCCCTCTGATGCTCTATGTTAAACTACAGTTTTAAGGGTAAGAAATGTGATCGGTTTGGTTTTAAACATCAGTGTTGGTTTAAATAATAAACTATAATAAGCTTCCCCAAAGCTTCAAAACCTATGTTTAAAGAAGCTTTACTTTCCTCAGTGTTGTGTCAGCAAATACACATTCAAAGTGTGAAGAAGGCTGAGGAGTTGTCAATTTAGCTGCACGATGAAATTTAAAATTGTTTGATAAAACAAGTGACCAGCCAGCCAGACAAACAGTTACAAACTAAACTCAGAAACATCCGAGCCAATCATTTAGCTGCAGCAACCGTAATTTGTTGCTGAACTGCAGAACGACCAGTTAGTAGCAGTGTGCACTGAGACCTCTTGTCCTCATGGACAGGACTAGCGAGCCTGGCGGATGAATCTTCACTGGAGAGGTCTTTGATGGCCTCCGGCTCGTCTTTCTTCAGAAACTGAGCGGCCTCTGGCGTGGGTCTGGAGTGGTCCAGCGGAGCGTTGTCTTTCCCTGCTTTCCACAGATTGTACCGGTCGGGCTGAAACTTGCGCACAAACACATCCATCGATATCTTCACAGTGTCCTGACGGCAAGAACACTGGGAGGAAACACAGATCAACATTCTAGTTTAGATTTAAAAACCATTAGTGTGCACCCTGTGTTTTAGAGGCGGGAACGCTGCATCCAGCTACGACCACCCCCCCACTGTCAACCTTGTAAGTTACTGCAACATTAAGGAACGGCTTAATAATACATCCTTCAGGCCCTGTTGGACAACAGTTTCTGGGATAATTAGGCTAATTCGTTATTTGTGACCTGGGTGCTGCACAGCAGAACTGAGAATGGGGTCGCTCTCTCTCTCTCTCTCTCTCTCTCTCTCTCTCTCTCTCCTCATCTGTCAGCTTCTCCCATCAGAGCCTCTGTTTGATTGGTGGTGGGCAGTAAATGCAGGTGTTGTGTTCCTACCACTGCTGGTCAGAGCCAGGGCCATTCATAATCCAGATGTTCGAATGTGCCTGACAGTACGGCTGCCTTCTTTACATTCACCCGGGATCCAGGATCACACTAAATTTAACTGTCGCTGACATGTTCTGCGTACCAGTGTCGCTCGTTTTCCGTAATCGATCCATCGCTGCGTGGCAAAGTTGGTGGACTCGGCACAGTTGAAGCCATGATTGAAACCAGCATGATAGCCGAACGGGAACGTCACAATGAACTGGCCGGCCTCCTGGGTGACCTAATGAACACAACACATAGAAGTGCAGCAAGTCAAACGTAGTTTCACATGGTTTTCTTCCCCTGAAGAACCCACAGTTCCCAGTTAACCCAACAGAGAGCTGAACTTGTGCTTCCTGGAGCTTCCAAAAGTCAGAGCTGATAGCAGCATCACTGAAGAACCGCTTCCACGATGCAACCTTTCCTCACTCTTCTCTTCACCACTTCTGTATGTATATAGTATTATTGCAACTAGCATCGTTCTGTTTTGTGTCCCCAAATCACCGTCTCAGTGTTTGTTTGACCCCCAACCAATCAAAGCAGATGACCGCCATCCCCAAATCTGGTTTTAATTTTAAGCAGCATGCATCCTCCAGACTCACTTTCTTAGTTTCAAGTTCATTTTAAATGCTGAGAAGACAAAGCTCACGCTGTTTTCAAATTCAAGCTTCTACTGTGAAGTCTGTCTCAGTACAGACGGCAAAAAGGTTTAATTAGTTTATTCCACTTTTAAGACAACTCGTCTTTCCTTTGAGATTAATAAAAGAGTCTCAGCACGGCCACATCTACGTCTGTGCTGCAGCCTACCCCGCCAGCACACGTCGTACAAGAAATCATCAATCTCAGTGTGCTTTACCTGGTTAAACAAATAAATCAATAAATCTTGACTGGACGGAGTCAAGAGGCTCCTGCAGGTTAGAATATTGGATAAAATATTTAAAAAAGTGTGGAATGATGGACTTGTATGACTTAATAGAAAGTAAAACCATCACAATGTCAACACAAAATTAATGAGGGATTACCTTGTCAAATGGGATTCCGTACTTTTTCAGGATTGAGGGTGAGATTAAAGTCATCTTGTGGCGTAAGAAGGCTTCACAGCTCTGAGCATTTCCTGGAAAAAACCCTGAAACAAGGAGAGCATTCAGGCCGTCAGTGAAGCAGATCCTCCCTAACTGGAGTGATGGACGCTGAGAGAACCTGTCACATGCAACGGCTCAATTACAAGACCCCTGCTGCTTTCAATGTACTGCAGACAGCGTAGGAAATGACAGTAACAATGCACTGGATAAAGGATGCTCGTGAGGGTTTTAATCGTTTTTTTTTTATATTCTGAAGAAACTACAAATATAATTAAAATATCAGAAGTTCAGCTTTTATTGGAAGTCAGTGAATTATATATATCATATTTATCAAAATCCTTCAATTTTAACTTTTCCTTGTAATTCTAATGTTGATGAACGTGCGCTACTCCAGGCCTGAAAGCATGTGTGTGTTACAACAGGTCATAATGCAACTAATTCTAGTAGATATGAAACAAAAATACATCTAGGCAGTAATTCTTCATCTTTTACTGGAAGTTTAAACTTTGGCCTCGCGTTTGTCAATATCACGAGATGTTGTGCATTTAAAAAGTTCTTCTGGGGGAATTACTGCAGGTTTCTTTGAATGCAGCTAAAGTTGTTATACCGGAGTCTCATCATCTAAGAAAATGTACCACTGATTAGAGCCAGACCCACATAATGAGATATCCAAATATCTGTTCAGTAGGTGGACATCAGGATTTCAATCTGCCATCCAAACCTTCTGTCATTTCTGTTGTGTTTCATTGGTAGATTTGTTCTTCTTTGCTTTTGAATTTCCCGCCACGATTTCTTCTTTGTTGTTTTCAAGTCGGGTAGAACGATACGTTTGCTGCAAAGTTTGCAAAAATGACTCCAACTCGAGCTGAATATACCTAATTTTCTCCATAGTCAAGTCTGCGCTACATACAGGGAGTAGGCGCTGCAGAAAAATAACCCACGCCGCCATCTAGTGGTTGGCAGTGAAATTACAGAGCCAACAACAACCCAAAAGCACGTTACACACACTAAAGAAAAAAACAAAACAAAACTGGGTTATGTACCTACAAAAGAACTGAATTAATTCCAAACACATACCCTTAGCCAGCCGTTCCAGTCTTCTTCCATGCTCTGGTGGGACCACATACCTGAGGATCAGTGGCAGTAGAGATGGTGATGTTTGGAACATTTCACAGTGCAGGCAAAGATGTTGGTGAGCACACAAAAACTGATCAGAAAAAAACTTTTTGATTCCAGTCTCCACGTGTCCTGAAATAAAAACTACTGATCTATACTTATTTACGTGAATATTCAGTCAGGGCTACAGGAGGGGACTGGAGGAGGCTGACAGACCAATCAGGGCAATGCTCTCCTTTCACCGCTCCACCTATGTTGCTACTCACACTGTTGCTTGTGACCTAAAGAACGAGACTGCAGCTACTAGATGTTGTGAGTTTGCTCCACAAGGTGGTGGGACTCTCCCTTACAGACAGGCTGAGAGGTTCTGCCGTTTGTAAGAGACTCAGAGTGGAGCTGCTGCGCCTCTATATCGAGAGGAACCAGCTGACGTTTTCAAGCGAGAGCAGGAATAAGGCAGACATATCTGAATCCATCCACAATATCATCAACCCAACAAGAAAAGCAGACATACATCTGTGATGCAGTTCTTGTGAGCGTACCAGGACTTTGGCTCTCCGTAATGTAGGTAGTTGATGCTGTACAGATCCATGTCCTCCGTGTGCCAGGCAAAGGCGCTCTTCCACATCCCGAAATAGAGGTATGGCGTGTTCACTCCTTTAATCTTGATGCCACTCTCGCTCTCCACAGTGTCCAGGATGGTGTTGAGATGACCGATGTTCCACTCTGTCACGTCCTGCCGAGGAAGGATTGACATAACGCTGCAGGTAAAAGGGAGACGTACCTCCAGCTAATCATGGCATCACTGGCCCGGCTCAGTACAAAGACTCACCTGATCGTACAGCGTCCCGCTGACATCAGCTCCATAAAGCGGTGGGTTAAAAGTCAGATTCTTCCAGAACTTCCTCTCCAGCTCCTCAAAATCCACGTAAGTAGGACTGCAGAACCTACAGCTCAAAATATTTGGAGATACTCATGAAAATGTGTCTTGAGTACAAAGACAACACGTTTGAGACTGAGACTGAAGACATAATCTTATTGACTGTGTGGAAAGCTATGTGAAACTGCGTCTCTATGTAAACTGACTTGTCCAAGTTGGAGGTCTTGCGGAACTCACGGAGAGTCATTGGCTTCTTCTGGATGTTGTACTGCGTGAACAATCCCGACTGGCCTGTCACAACCTGCTGAATAGGAGCAGGAATCACCAGGTCATCGATATTATCGTACGTCCTCCTGGGTTTCCAGCCTTTTGGTGGAATAACCTGCAAGAGAGGACAACAGAGAGGAGACACGGTGGCCGTCACCAGATCTGAACCGATGCTGTGTTAAATGTACATTCATCTTTAAATAAATAAATGACGTTAATGCGGGTGCAGAGGACATATATGTTTCACTCCAGCACACAGTAGCTGCTTACTCCTTCCGTTTAGTCCACAACAGGACGAAGCAAAAAGGACCAAGAACAACACAAACATGAAGAAGGGCAACAACCATTCAAAAATGACGCTGACCCAATGTGGCAGTTAACAAACAGAGAAGATAATGGACTTTTCCACCCACCAAAGTGGTTCCCGTCACTGGTTCAGAGCCAGTTCCTCGGTCAGAACCAGTTCTTTGTTTGTTGAAAGCCATCCCTTAAGAAACACTGGTTCAGAGCCAGTAAAAGACTGCGCTACTCTGGTCCCAAAATACTGATGGGCTAGTGTGAGAACCAGACCGAGGAAGTACGGACATCAAAATCAAGCACCAGGACTTCATGGAGGAGAGCACCTCCGTTCACTGTGGTCTTTTTGATTAAAACACATTTGAGACACGAACCAGTCCAATTTATAATAAAAGGAAGAAAGCAAACACCTCTACAGCCTCTAGTTTACTTGATTTACAAGAGAAAATAAAAATCAATGCCTCAACATGGACGTGAAGTTGAAGCAGCTGTGGAAGAACAATTTTTATCGTTTATAAATGGTCTTAGTAAGCGTGGTCAGATGCGCTGCATAAAGCGCCATTCACAGCGGCAATTTTAGACCCAATAAAAGCAGCGTTTGCATCTTCATTAATAAACATTGTTGGGTGTTCCAGCATCGCCCACTGGCGTTTATGGATCCCACTCTAAACACTGGCTATAACTCCAACTTCAGCAGCCTTCATAAATATCAGTCAGTAATTGGAAACGCCAGTCGCCATAGCGATGAGGTTTCACAAACACCAACTGTTGTTTATCACATCCTTCATAAATGCAGAGTGGCAATTATGAAGACACTGGTTTTGAGATGAAAATAAAATAAAAAACAGGGCTCATTATTTCTACCCAAAAGCCTTGGGGAGCCAATCAGATCAGTCTATGCTGGTAGCGCCTCTGAGAGGGTTTAACGTGACGACGGCAGAGCTGAGACCTTGTAGTCTGGATGGTGAACACATAAGACGGCTGCAGCGGAGGAGGCGCTGTCGTCTAAAGCGACATTTCACTCTGAATAAGTCATATTGTTCTGTGCTCTGATTGGCTGTTGCGCTAACCAACTGCATGCAGAGGCAGTTTGAGAAGCAACAGTTGGTCCCGTCTTCTGGACTGATAGGTCCTCGTTTTCAGAGCCTGCATCTGTCCAGATGTGGCTCTGAAAACAAACTGGACCACAGGAACGAGCTCGCTGGATCATTTCTGGGTTAAGACCGTCTGAAAAATGTACATTTCAGTTTCTGGAAAACAACTTGATATAAACCCAGGCTCATAAAACACGACCTAAACACAACATAAACATCAAAGTAACTGAAAAAAGGGGTCTCTTTTGGGGGCATTTTATTTTTTTAAGGAATAGCCATTCTTGAAACTTACTTCTGAGTCCTAGTAAGAATAATAAATACATTAAAAAAAAGAAGAAGTATGGTTGATAATTGGTATTTGTCAAAATAGTTCTTAAAAATAATACATAAAAGTAACATTATTTTACAAGGACAGAACAGACTTACTTTAGCCATCCCAGCTCTGTGAGCTCCTTGTGACTCCATGTAGGCGATGTAGCGGCTGAAGTCCTTGAACTCTTCTTTAGAAGGGTTGAAAGTCATTATCCTGGGGCCAACGCTTTCAGCGGGTGTGTCTGTAGTCATCTTGGGATTCTTACCACGATCTTGTCTCTGATTGGTGGAGAACACAGACACATCTTTATAAAGCCTGATACATACTCCATGAGACCCGAGAAGCCCTGGTTTGGGAGTCCTCGCAGCTTGTTCTGGACACATCGCCTTGGCAGAACTTTTTTCTTGCAGACTGTAATAGACGTTGTGAGATTGGTCAGAAATGTTTCCTCCTGTCTATCAAAAAAAAAAAAGGAGTCAAGTGCTACGGCAAAAAAATGTTTTACTGCGACTTTGTAGGTTTGATATTCCAACAATTAATACGGGTGCTGAAGTGGGAGGGTCTTCTGTGAGTTCTGTGCAGATGTTTCTCGTGAAGGATGTTACATCCTGATCACAACAAACTTTTTTCTTGGTCTTGCAGCCTCAAGAAAGAGAACAAACCTCTCGTGTCTCGTTGAGTATGCAACAGGCTTAAGCACAAATGTAGGCTCCGAAAATGTTGGTCTTTACGCCGTTATTCTCATGACTTGCTAAATAAATAAAGTTCACTTCATTTAAAATTGTTTCTGCCATTCTAAACAATTTAGGAACAGTGCAAATCAGTGAAAAAAACATATATTTTACTTTAATAAAAAATATTAGCTCATTTTGAATTTGATGGTAGCGCATCTCAAAAAAGCTGGGACATGGCCAAGATGCAGAAGTAAGTGAAAAAATAAAGATGTAAATGTAACGTCTTACAACTTCTGAGGTTAGCTATCACCAGGTCAGATATAAAGGTGAGATTCGCCAATCTAGGAGAAACTGTGTCAGCACACTGTGAAACTTTGAGTATCTTATCATGCACTACATACGTGTGCGTCTGTGTGAGAGAGACGTCAAGAAATTGCACATGAGACTAGGCTGAAAATCAATACTGAATGCTCGTGATCTTCCTTGTTCTCGGGCAGCGCTGTGTTAATGGAAATTACTGCACGGGCTCAGGAGTAATTCTGAGCCCATGCAACCACACAAACGCAAGTCAACGCTCCATCGCATAAAGAACAAGCATCTGTGTGGACATGGTCCAGAGGGACAAAAGCTTATTTAAACTGGACTGAGACAAAGTGGAAAATATCCTGTTGTCAGTTGAACCAAACTCTGAAATTCTTTTTAAGAAACCATGAACACTGTGTCCTCCAGACTCAGTTCAAAAGCCTGCATCTCTGATGGTACGAGGTTGCAGTAGTGTAGGGAGAGGGAAGCATCAATCCTGAAAGATATAGACAACTTTTGTTTTTTTTGTTTTTTTCTGCACTGCAACCCAGACAATATCTTTGTCATGGAAGGCCTTTCAGCAAGACAATGTTGAACCAAATAATGATTATGGCTCAGAGCAGAAAAGTCCAGGTGTTGAAAGACGACTGGTGCTGCCAAAAAATATACAGAAATGAAAATCCAGGACCGTTGAGCAGCTTCAAGCTTATATCGGACAAGGATGGGACAACATTCCTCTCTCAGAACTGCAGCAACAAGAATCCTCAGTTCCCAGATATCCAGTGGATATGGACAAAGACAGGATGCTACAAATTGGCCTGTCCCTTTTGAGACATCTTTCTGCCATCAAATTATACATATACATACATACATACATACATACATATATACACATACATACATACATACATATATATATATATATATATATGTATATACACACATATATACAATATAATTGGTACATTTTTCAGTTTAAACATTTAATCTGTCATCTTAAATATAATGTGAATAAAATATGAATCTGAAGATTTGCAAATCATTAAATTGTGTTTTATTTACACTTTCTAGTCCATGACATTTCTGGAATTGGGATTGCACCGTTAAAGCCCTTTTTGTGTGGAACACAGTGACTTGATATAACAACAATAATATTTAATGAAGCTTATTAAGTATTAGATGTTTGTTTTTGTTTTTTTAGTAAAATGCAACATGCTGGAAAACTACTGAAAAATGCAATACTCTAGCACTATTGGACAAGACTGTCATCGACTCCGAATCCCGCTGCGTGATTGGCTGAGAACCACGTCAATCACGCTCCACGGCCCACTGACAGCGCAGCTCCTCGGAAAAATATTTAGCTGCTAGCTTCGTCAAAAAGGAATTAAAAGTTTTGCCACGAATAAACAAAACATCTCCCACATTTGAAAGGACACGACGCGTCACCAGCATTCACAGACGACGCTGGTCGCACCGTCAAACCTGACGGTACCGCGTAAGCAGCGCTGAGTCCGCGGGACTCGGATCTGACAGCTGCCTCCGCTCTCAGCTAACCGACCCGCAAACGCGGCTTGTTGCTGACTTTCTCCCCAACTAACTTCAACAAAGTGCCGCCTGCCGATGTGCGAGCTCTCTCTCTCAAGCGACGGACCATAACTTACATTCACTGAAATGATGGGGTGTTGTTGTTTTCAGTCAAATGTCAGAAAGCGAGAGTGTAAACGGGACATCATCACTCCGAGTAGAAAAGACGGTCCTCCATTATTGCTGCGACGCATGCCCAGTGCGTGTTTGTTTACATGGAGTTCAAAGGGAGGGGCTTCTCACTTCGGCGGCCAATCACAACATCCGCGTCTCTAGACCACGCCCCATACAACCGAACTGATTAATGTCTCTCCAAACGTTTCAGTATCATTAAATACAAATGTACCTCGAAGACATGATGATATTTCTTAATCATATTACAGAATGCTGTTGATATACACAAATATCCATACTACCAGATATTTAAACTATTGTTTTGCATACAAATACAACTTAATAAGCACAGTGAGCATAGCTTATGTCAAGTCCAGTGAAGTCAGCTTTATTTGTAGGCCTATAGCACATTTCAGCCAAAGTGCTTCACAGAGCAAAAACAAAACTTAGTAAAATACATATAGAAGATAAAATTGTCCAGATAAAATTTGTTTTATTGTATTAAAAGTCAGTTAAAAAAAGATAAATAGTAATAAAAACTGTTGCAACTGTTAGTTATTAGTTGTTTTGTGGCCTCAGAAACCAAGATGATACCTGGTCTCAGTCTGGACTGGGTAATGTGTGATGGAATCTTCAGCTGCGTCTCCAGGCCAGCTTTCATCACCCACTCATGGGCTGTGGAGAGCAAACCTGCAGAGCAGTTCAGTGTTCTCTCTGACCTCTCTCCTTCCTTGATGTAGTGAATTTTCTTGGCTGTAGCTTGATGACCTGGGCTGTCCTCCATCCCCTTGCTAATTGCATCTGCAGTGGATTTTCAGGACCTGGTTGTGTCTCCAAAGATACCGGCCCTCATCCAGCACCTTGGAGCAGCTGCTCAAAATGTGTTTTAATGTCCCTATTTGGGAGCATGCCGGTGTTTCTATTTTACTCCAGTTGCACAGATTAGGACTTTATACACCCCCTGAATCAAGAATTTGATCCTTTGGAGGTTCTACTTCCAGATGTTGCTCCAGGTGACATGCCGCTCCATCACCTGCTGCCACTTCATCCAAGTACCTTGCTTCTGCATGGCTACTGTCCTGCTGGTCCTCTCTTCCTCCACTAAAGCTCACACCTCCTCCTGCACCAGCCACTGTCTCACCCATCCGCTGGCTGTGTCGTATCCAGTTGTTGTAAAGCTCCCCATTCTGGCTGTGCCATGTGCTACTGCTCCAAGGATTGCTTTGTGCTTAAGCTGAGTCTCTGCCTTCTGGACTGCCCTCCACTTCCATCCTGGTCTCAACACAATCCCTGTCCCTGACACCTTCGCATCTGTGGACCCTGAGTACTTTCTCTTTGAGTTCTCTGGAGGACAAGTATCATCAGGTACGGCATGCCAGCCTGGCACGGGACATCAGCTATCCAGTCTAAAAATAAAATTGCTTCTCTAGTTGAAACTGCAATTAAAATTATAGGATTCAAAGATCAGCAAACTCTCCAATTTATCTCCAATGGAAAAAGGGATTGAAGTGGTTTAATTCCCCTTCGTCCCCTCATCCATCACACTCTTGAACAATAAAACGACACGGGTTATCTTAACTCTGTTTATTTGGCCAAGTTTGTCAGTATATTTATGACTAGTTTTTATTGCCTCTGGTTTTATGATTTTATGTACCCACTCATTTATTCATTCTTTTTTTTCATTTCATTCTATTTTAAAGTCATTTTTATTTTTTAGACTGCTTCTATGGTCCTTTGTTTTACTACATACCTTTAAAGTGTGTAATATTAAGCTGTGCAACACCTATAAATATCTATCAGAGTTTTAGTATCTGTGTGTAACTGCAGCTGTTTGGCCCCTTGAAGCCCAGAACAAATTTCCTTCATCACAATAATGTTTAACTTATCTTATTTTATCAACTTCATCGGCCAAGTTCATAAAACTAAAGAACAATTAGGACAAGAAGGACCAACCACTGTACACTGCAGGTAGCATTTATTTATTTATTTTTAAATGAGTCTGTGTCTCTGTTCTTGTGTGTGTGTTGTGGAGTTTTCTTTTGTTTTCACTGGAACCTTGCTTGAAAGACCGTAGGACTTGGACCAGCACCCAGCTGGCCTTGGACCAGCACCCAGCAGGTCTTGGACCAGCACCCAGCAGGACTTGGACCAGCACCCAGCAGGCCTTGGACCAGCACTTAGCTCCTGTAGATTGTGACATCACCGTTGCACCTCCTTAATGAAGAGGCTGGAGCTGTGTGAAGGTGTGCAGTTGTCCTCACTAGTCCTCAGCCTCCCTCCTTTCACTTAGTGGACAACCGCAGGGTGCTGGACCTGGTCTCCATGCATGCAGTGTCCTTGACATGGCTGGCTTGCATCTCTTTCAGGATATTATGCCAGCAGGTATCTGATTACTGGTAGAGGACACAGGAGTTGTTGATAGTCTGGATGTGAGGACTTTTGGTTTTGGGATTAAAAGACATGATGTTGAAAAGTCAGGAAGTGCTGAGATACATCTGCACATCTTTTGACCAGAATGAAACTGTCCTAGCATCTGACATGTCTAGCAGTGATGATGATTTAGCACTATTAGATCGATGCTCTCAATTGAAAACTAAAAATGAAATAACATACTCTCTTCACAAATGTGTCATTCCATATTTATTTGCTTTATTCACTCCTGGAGTATAAAACAGCCTCCGATATCTCCCACAGCCTCACTGAGTTCATGTTAAAATAGGACTCGATCACAGCTAGTCTTTCTGACAACTTTATGGTCTTTTGTAGATGGTTCTCAGATCTCCTGGAGGTAAAGAAACAAATCAGCTACAGAACAGTTACTGAGAAGAACTGAGTTATTAAGGAGCGATTGTTAGGGTAAGGTACAAGAACCAGCGTGGTCAAAGGAGGAAGAAATGATCATTACCAACCAAAAACACTGAGACCACCATTGTTAAACCACATCTGCCTTGACCTGGTAGAGCAAGAACTAATAAAAACTGAAGAGTGGACACTGAAATAAAGGAGCAGTGTTTCATGGGGAAGAAATTCTTCTCGTACCAGGCTCACTGAATGAGGTACAAGACAGATTTAAAAAGATGCCACTGTTGGCTGCTGGCGGTTATAGATCCTGCTCAGAAAATCCTTGTTTGGAGTGAAGATCATTAATGTCCCTCTGGATTTGGCAACTGTGATGGACTGGCGACCTGTCCAGGGTGGACCCCTGCCTTTTGCCCGAAGTGAGCTCCAGCAGACCCCTGTGATCCTGCACAGGAAATAGGGGGTATAGATGATGACTGACTGACTGGATTTGGCAAGAATGAACACAAATACAAATAGCTGTTTGCAACAGTCTTTATAAACACAAACTGTTAATATGAAGACATTGGTTTTGAGGAAAAACAAGATAAACACTTTCATCCGCATCCTTCGTGCACTGTGGTCCTCTGCAGAAACTCAAAGGGAAGTTCATGCCACCGGAGGAGAGTCAGTGACGTAATGACGTGGCTCTGCAGCGACACTGAGTTTATGGAAAAGAAAACCACCAGCATCTAAAATTCATTCAGCAAGTTCTGAACCGGCTCTGGCACCAGAGCAGCAGAGGCAGGTCATACGAGCGGATCAAAAGTCACTTCAAGTTGGTTGAGAGGGGTCACAGAGGAGAGAACACCCCAGTCCTACAGCAGCATAATGAAGGGGAAGGTTCAAGTCACCCGAGCCAGCTCTAACTGTAAGTATTGTCAAAAACAAGAGAAACTCTAGGAGCCATAACTAAGTCTGCAGGGGAAAGAAGACAGTATGAGGTCTTTGGAAAACAACAGAACTTGCTCATTAAGAGTTTATATGTAGGGAAAAGAGACATTGAATTATATTCTCAATTATATTCAGAGAGCCTAGAAAGAGATCGTTAATTTGAGAACTATGAACGTAAATTCACATCTGGTCTCATCAGCTGGAGGCTTTTAGGAAAACACTTTGGGATGTCCAACCTTCCCGTAAAACTTAATTACAGAGGTGAAAGAAGGTGATTCTAGAGAATCGTTTCCACCGACACGCACTCTAGTGAACCAGTCACTGAGGGCCAGGAGTGATGCATGATGCATGTGATGGCTCCTGCAAGAGCATCCAAGAGTCAGTGTTCAAAAAAACCAGGATGACAGCAGGGCTGCCAGCAATGCTTTAGATCAACAAGTGTTTACTGCAAAACCCACATCCATTCACCAGCATTCCTCTTTCACTTGATTTTAAACGTCTTTTGTTGAAAGTAGCCTGCTTGTTGCTCTGCATAGCTTCTTTCTCTGCTTTAACACGTATCAGTGTCCAGGTGAGTTCTATGTGGTAATTTAGTGGTAAATCCATGAAATTCTTCAGTTTCACTGGAAGCCAAGGAAATGACATCCAGAGCAAGAACATAATCATAACATTATCCTGGGTGTCCTGGTCCAAATACAGAAACGTCTTTCTTCTCTGAACTCAGAGGCAGTTAATTACATATAACTAGATAACATCTATATCACGATGACTTGATTATGTTGACCAAGGGAATCAGTCCTAAGACAGGACTCTGGTGAACTCCAGAATCAACTGTAGTCTGTGTCAAAGGCTGAAAATCTATAGGATATATGACTTTAAGGACAGTTCCTTTAATCCCACGGGCTTGTACCAGTCTGTGCTGTGATCAGCAGCTTTAAAAACATCGAAGTCCTCACAAGTCTGACTGTTCAGAAGATCATCAGTAACTCCCGCTGGTGGCATCTCACTGCTATGAGATGTGTTGGCCATCCATTTTTCTGAAAATTATCATTTAAAGTCATGTGCAAACGTTAATATGCCCTCTTTTAATCCAACATTTTTACTACAATATGATTAAAATCATTTTGGGTCTTGGTATTAGGCTAATGTGACGTCAGACAAACAACAACATCTAACGTGTTTCACCGCTGCTTCCACAGGATCTCAGGAGCTGCTGGTCATCAGACCACAAGTTAATCACCAGGTGTGCATGCGCAGACCTCTGAGAAAGCTGATGTTTTGGCAGTTATATGTTAAGACAACGGCGAGACGGAAACGTCCATGCACGGGTCTTTAGAGAACCAACTGCAGCTACACATCAAAATGGAAAAAGTTACAAAACTGCTTTCAGATGATTTGGAATTCAAGGTTCTACAGCGAGAAAAATGATTCACAAATTAAAACATTAATGACAGCTGCCAATCAATCCCAGGAGTGGGTGACCAAGGAATGTTCGGAGAAATAACAAAAATGTGTGTTTTTTGTGTCCATGGCAACACAATTATAGGATTAGAAAATTTCTGAGGAAATTCTGAAGGGGTGCCGATGAGACTGCCCGTCATTGACTATCATGGTGTAAAGGCTAACACACGCTAAAAGCTAGGATAAATTAGTTGGTGACTGTAGAACACAAAACTAAGCTAACTGTGGGCTAGCCGTATAGCTAATTGCTAACTGTGAAACACCATAATTCGTAAACGAAACGAGTTCTTGAAAAACACGATTTCACCATGAGCGCCACAGGACCTGTCTGAATGCAGGGGTATATATATATTTATATGTTTTATATTTAGAGCAATTTAAAACAAAACAAAAAACTAAACTTTATGTTCAGAGGAGATGATGCAGATCTCTTCAATGCAAACTGATGGGACGAAGAAGTGACTTTGAAAATAGACCAACGTACCGACGTTTTGATGCAGGTTGAGAGAAAGACGTGGACATGAAAGACTTAAGATTTAAATGGCTGAAACTCTTTTTTTTTTAATTCTGCGAAGCTACAGTGGATGATGACATCACCAGAGTGGAGGTGGTCAGGAAACTTCTATAAAATCATGAAACTTAAATTGCGATTTGTGGAAGCCATTAAATCACATGAAGATGCGGCTGCAGGATGTTATAGTCCATTTAAATTTGAATTGTGTCTCTGTGATGAAACATGGCTGAGTGATGGAGCTCCAGCAGGGCTGGTTGTGGCCCGACTTCTCTGGAATTCAGCCAAAAACCAACCATTTCAAAGGGGCTTTATTCCCCGCAGTTTTTCATGATTTTCGTGAAACCAAAAGTCATAGAACACCGATCGTGATCGAGTTCTTTTTCAGAGCTGCCAAAAACCGTTGAAAGTTTCTACGGAAACAACTGAAATACCGTGGTAAGACCTTCAGAGAGCAAGAGAACAAATATAAATAAATATATAAATAAATAAAAAGACAATGAACTGAAGAAATTCTGCAATGAAGAGAAGACAAAGATTTGTCCACAATCATGAGACAGTCTCACGCAGGAAAGACGACAAGCTGCTGAATAACGTGGGAGTAAGTTACTATTGCTCTTTTCTTTTTCAACATAGATTTTGTTAAATAAATAATGAAACAGTGAAAAAAGGGTATATCTTGCTGCTTGTCAGTATTTGGCTGATACTGATATCCTCTTAGATTTTTAATTAATCTTTTTTTACACACTAAAAGTAAACTGTA
>JBAMYA010050221.1:0-32917 GCA_037176975.1 Arrhamphus sclerolepis | reverse complement strand
GAACATGCAAACTCCACACAGAAAGGCCCCTGTGGAGGCTCGAACCAAGAACCTTCTTGCTGTGAGGCAACAGTGCTAACCACTAAGCCACCGTGCTGCCCCTCTTTGAAACAGTTATATCTAAATAAGGTAAATGTACAAGTTACAACACTATCAGGAAGTTTATTTTGTCACTTGGGCTACATGTAATAGCCAAATACATACTAAAGTCACTTTTTTTTTTAGTCAGCTTCTGGCAAGGAGAAGATCTGAAATACACTATTAGACTTTGTCTGAGACTCCACTTGGTTTACAAACAATAGATGCCTTTTCTGAGTTTTTCCACCAGAAGAAAACACAGTTTAAGTGTACTTCAGGACAGTTTTTCTGTTTCAGCTTGTTTCAGCTTGTGAAGGTCATAGTTTACTATGTGTGTAATGCGTATCTGTACACACATAAGGTATAAATGTGTAGTACTGAGCCAGATGCTGGTTG
The DNA here is from genome assembly GCA_037176975.1 of Arrhamphus sclerolepis. Lineage (NCBI taxonomy): Eukaryota > Metazoa > Chordata > Actinopteri > Beloniformes > Hemiramphidae > Arrhamphus > Arrhamphus sclerolepis. The sequence continues at coordinate 32,443 of JBAMYA010050221.1, read as the reverse complement.
TGTCTTTTAAAAATGTTAATGACTGTGAACTTATAGTCTTATGGAAATTTGGTATGAGCACTTGATAATAATGCAAAAACACAAAACTTACCTCCAAGGTCACAGATGACCTTAAAAGGGGAAAGATCAAAGGCCATGACCACGTCTTTACCACAGATGTTCCAAATAGAGTTCATTAACTGCATGAATTTAATCATTTCCTCATCAGACCTACATAGACAAACACACAAAGGAGAAAACTGTTATTTCTGTTGCTGCCTCCTTCAGTTCTCTCACTACACTGTCACAAAAAGAGAGACACCCACATACGCACATGAACACAGCTATCCTGAGGAAAGTTTCCCCCTGTGGCAACACTGCAGTGCATGTGTGCATGTGTGCATGCGTGCATGTGTGCATGCCATACAGGGTTTATCAGAAGAGAAGCGCCTGTGGTGACTGCCGCTGCTCTGAGGAATCTCCCCTTCATCAAGCAGCACCACCGTAAGGGCTACACATATACAAAAGCAAGCATCCTTTTTATTTATTTTTTTAATCAAGGCATCACTGTAACAAAGTGCTCAAACCAACTTCACATGACACAAATGACATCCAGAAGAACTTTTAGAATGACTCATTGTTGGCCTCAGACTGTGACTGCATTGGATGTGAAAAGCAAAAATGACTGTGAGGCCAAACAGCACACTGTCAGCTTTAATAGGAAAGCGCTTTGGGCACCAGATATTGAACGCCCTCTAACAACAACATCTAGATTCCTTTTTGTCCATGACATAGTACATTTACGTGCTCACTGTATCATCCTGTCTCCAGTTCCACTGAGGAAAAGGTGCTTAGCCTTTGCCTGGTTATATGTGTCCTTGTATGTCTCATAGCACTAAAATCCCTACAGAGCTCTGTAACAAGTGCACTTAGTGAGTTAGTTAAGCCTCTATGCAATCAGCAGAGTGAAGGAAAAGAGTGGTAAAATGTGGTTAAATAATGAGCCACTACTAATGGTGTCATGCTTTTGGCATCTTGATAATGGTATTATCTATTCACATTAAATCACATCAGGTTTTAAGAAATGACTGCATTAGCTGGGTATTAAACAGTCCTGCAGAGACACGCGATAATGGAAAACTGAGGCTGGTTCCACTTTGAACTCGACGCTAACTTTATTTTTATTATAGATACAGCTATGCCTCCAAACTGTGGAAGTGACAAAGTTAGAAATATTCAGAGAAAAAAAATTGTCTTGTGTCTGGTGATACGCACAATTGCTCTACAAAAAAGAACATTAGTGTTGAGACACACAATCATTCTGCAGTAAGCTATCATTAAAGCTGCACAAAGGAACTTCTTTTTTTTTTTCTGCTCAGAGGGTGCCCTCTTCTTTCCTGTCATTACTCTTGAGTCTCTTCGTCGCCTCTGCCATGACGACCACTGTAGCTCTGGGAGCTAGTTTCATCACTGCTGATGTATCTTAATGCTCTGAGACACCGAGCATTCAGTGTCACACCAACATCAAAAGAGGCGACTGGGAAGGGGGTCCAAAGTTACTTTGGATGGTTTTGGCTCATAACAGCAATGGGAGACTGCAAAAGCTACTTACACTTCCTAAATGTAGTCAAATATTCCTTCAGATGAAATTGAAATATTTGGAATTTGTTGCTTTAAATTGAAGTGTCCATTAGTTGGACAGGACATAATCTAGATGTAGACTGCTTTAACATGTGTAGGGTGTACAGGTGTTCTGTTTTCTGATTCATTATGAGTTTATTATATAATCACTAATTTCACACTGATAACACACGTTATCAGAAACAGTAAAGATAACTTAACTTATGAGTGAAATGGGAGCATTTTAGAATCTCATGTCCTCATCAGCATCTGACATTATATAACCTGCATTGCAGAATGTTCTCTTGAATATACAACAGAACTCTGGAGTCTGTTGTTTTACGTGTTCTTTTATCTGCTGCACCAAAGGGGAAAAAAAAAAAACATAACAGAATTAAATGTCAATTCAAGTTTTATCAATATCATGCAGAATATTTTCCGGTCAAAGGTTCACTTGTCTGACACCACCAAGGCATGCTAGAAAGTGTTTCTACAGTCTTCTTTATACCTAGAAAGGAGGGGTTCTGTTTTTTAACCTTATCTGATGAAGCCAAACGTTGGGGAAGGCACCTAAACCTGTCAGAGTTTTGAGTGATCTCTTCCTGTTCATTGCTTTACTTAAACAAAAGAAGGAGCCAGCACCTTAAAAGTCTAAAACAGTCAGGACTTGAGAGAAACAGAGGGGGCCCGACCCTAAAAGTAACCACTAATGCAAATGTAAAATCTAAAAACATTTAAGCCATTTCATCAAATCTTAACAAATTGATGTTCATTTATGGCAACATTCTAGAATCTTCTAGAATGGCACAGATCATGTCCTCAGTCTTTACCAGTATTTGTGTCTTCTTTTTCCTCTGTGACAACATTCCATAGTTAGTTTTTGTCTGTCTTCCATCAGAACCTTTCTAGAACGTTTTCTTTAATCTACGACAACTTTCTAGAATTATCACGACTGTGACGTTTCACAACGTTGGATTTAAGATTAATGGCAACTGGTCTGGTCTGCAAATATACGAATGATTTAAAAAAACAAAACAAAAAAAAAGATATCGCAAATTATATATGCAAAATATTTTTTTTATTTATCAATCATCCAGTTTATTGAAGCACGGAAATGTTTTTACATCTGTTTCATATTCACTTAATTATTGGTGAATTAATCTATACTCTAAGTAGTTAAATGTGCCTATTTTAGTTTTTTAGTATTTTGTTTTTACGTTTTAACTACAAATATTACTGATGTTATCCCAAAAATGGCATTCTTGTATCTTAAGTTTCTGCAGTGAGATCAGCCAATACAGACATCTGAAATCTAACCATGTTCTTTAGTTTAGTGTTTGCTATTTTAGTGATTGGCCCAAAACAAATTGCACGGCCATTAAGCCATTGATCATATTGTGCAGACTGACAGTGATTTTTAAAATGGAACCATAACGTTAATACTGAATATCGCTTTTCAAAATTCACTCTCGTTTTCCTATCGGTGACAACATTTAATGATCTTCACTTTGCATCTTTACATCCACAGAAACAGGTTCCCCAAAAGAGAGAACTCATCCAAAAAATGTCATTTCCTGTATTGAAATTAAATTAAACTAAATTGAGTTTTGGAAATTCCACGTCAGGAAGGGATGTGGATGCGAATGTTTTTATGGTGCAGTCCATGACTGGTTAAATGGTGATGCGTAAACAGGGCTGTGAGTCATGCAGTCTGAATCCTCTTGCTCCTCCTGCAGCGCTTCTGTTGAATGACTCCAGAGGTAATTCACACACGATATTCCAGAGGGATCTCAGCGGGAAACAAAAACTGCTTCGCAATAAATGAATTGTGCACAAGTGCTCACATTTCTTACGTATTCTAATTATGGATACACTAAAGTTGAATTGCAAATTCAGCTGCATGAGGATGTAATACATTTATACAAGGTTCATAGTTTAATTGCTCAAACATCACATTTCTACTCTATTTTATTCTTTCTGTGGTGCCGCGTGCGCAGGTTTACTAAGCCAAAGACTACATTATTCATGGATGTTGGGTCTATTTGACTTCATTTTGTTTGTTGAGATGTGAAACAATAATGAAATCTGCATTTTAGCATCCCTTCCAGGCCCTTTTTGCATGTAAGGGCAGGGCTTTTTCAAATGCTGCCAGTGACATGGAAAGGAAAGCAGGACGTTTTTAGCAAGTGAGCCCTTTGTGCTTCACTTTAGATGGCTCCCGTCCTTTGAGTCTGGCAGCGGTCTAAAGTACAAGACCTCAGGCAGGCTGATCAAACTCTTTTAGCAAATAAAGTGTGAATGCTTGATGACCCCTGAAGACTGCTGACCAGCAGATCAGTGAAGCGTTAAAACTGTGGGCACTGGATACTACAAACACACCAGACCTCAAGGACAATGGCAGATGCATTCTCCCTTTTTTTTTTGCTCCCTCTCTCTCTCTCTCTCTGCCTCAAGCTTCCTTACATCACTGTCCATACAATCTCACCCTCTCTGTCTCTCTCTATCTCACATTTCCCTCCTGCTAACAAATCCCACAACTCTTATTTCTTTTTAGGAGGGAAGAGGGAAATAGTGACAGACAGGCTTAGGAGGGAGAGACGGGGTTAGAATATAAATGACCAACAACACTTGTATCATCTGTGTGTGTGTGTGTGTGTGTGTGTGTGTGTGTGTGTGCAACACTGAGGAAACTCCTTACCTGTAGAGAGCTTGAAACAGGTCTTTTGAGCTGACTCCAAAGGCCTTTTCGTACTGGTTCTTCCCCTCTCTGGGTAAAGGCAAAGAGCCATATAGTAAAGTGGGACGTCAGTAACAGCAGTATCAATCAGTAAAAATCAGAGAGCATTTTTCTTCTCTCTGGGAAAAATGAGACATTACGATCAAAGTGTCCTTTTCCTTTCCACAATAAATCCAATCACCCTGTCTGAGAGGTGCAGGCTGACCTTCCCCAGACATAACAATCTAAGAAAAATGTTCAAACGGAAAAAGGACGAAAAGAAATTCCACATTTACAGGCCACAGGCTTGACCTACACTTCTGACAGCGCACCACTGCCCACTTGTGGATGGCTTCCCTCTCTCCGGTCCATTTTAAGAAAAAGTCTGAATTTAAGTAGATACTCCAGTAGATGACACAGGACCAACTGCACCCCAGCAAAACAAAAGGGAAGGTTTAGTGGATGAGCTTTCAGACTCAGTTTGATGTAAACTGTCAAAAGAAATAACTGAAAAGAAAAAATATATTCTGCTTTGACTCATTGCTGCTGCGCTCTATCATTTCTGCGTTTGAAGACAGTCTGAGTAGTCTGATAGCGGTGCTTTCAGGTGTTGAAGAGCATCTATTGAACTGAAGTTCATTATTCTGCAGACTGAAGAAGGACTCTCGGGCAGGAGACTGGTTGCTTTCTAGATGTAAGGTTTAGGATTCAGTCTCAGCCTCTCCACGTGTCAGTGTCCTTGGGCAACACAGTGAACCCCCTCATTGTCCCCTATATTCTCATTTGCATCTGATTTAGAAACAGAAGCACTGCATGTAGATGATTTACCATTCAACTGGTGTCTTTCTCAGATTAAATGTACACATTTGATCATATCCTGGGTTTCAGTGCTTGGAGGCAACCACATAGTTTATATAATAAAGTTTTAATATTTTCTTAAGGTCAAATTCATACCAGGAAAGTGTTTTAAAGTGTCTCTCATACAAATCTGAAACATTTGTCAAGCAGAATTATATTGTATTATACTGTCCCCCTAAAACTGCATAACCTTGTCAGAGCATGAGAGTCCAAACTGCTTGAATGGAAGTGGCTTTGCTGAGTGTACTGACCTGACTGCATCAGTGAGATAATGCCAGCAGAGGTAGATGGTTCTGGAGTTGTACTGAATGGAGTGGTAGAGGGACTGAGGACTGGAGCGGGTGAGGAAGACACTGGACTGCTCTGTGTTACTGTAAAACACTGAAACAGGAGGAGGAAGACAGAGGGATGAGTGCGAATGAATGAGGGCAGGCGTGAATGCTGAGCCTGGCCTTATATGTGTGGTAGACAGGCAGTGCACGTGTGCAGAGCTGCGAAAGAAGTCACTTCAAGAAGATGACGGCTATTTGTCTGTGGGGGTTTGTGTTCCAACCTTGTCCATTGTCACGGTGCGTGTTGAGCAGCTGCAGGCCGGTGCAGGCAGCCAGCAGCCTCTCCGTGCCATCCAGACTGGCACCCACCGCCTGACTGATCTCTTCTGCAGACAGGGGGCGCTCTGCACCCAGCAGCACATCAAACACACCCAGTTCGCAGGAGGTGAACACAGTCTAGGTCAGAAAGTGGAGATGGAGTAGACATGAGTGTAGAAGGATACTATTGATCTTATTTCCTTCTATTGGTGAAAACAGCAAAGTGAAGATTATGGTTTATCATAACCACAATTATGAAAAATCTCATCTGAGTCAATGGGTCCAGCAGAAGTCATAAGACTGATCACAATGTGTCAAAAAACAAAAACAAACAAAACCCTGAGCATGTGTTGGCTGGTTTACAGCTTAAAAGCTAAAATGTACCAGAGTTGTTGTGAACAATCATATGAGCTTCATATGATCAGTTTTGTTCATGTATACATGGATTCCATGAGAGTACTTCCATTTACCAACTAACTCTGTACAGCTGCCATCTTTTATCCCTCTTTTTATTCCTTTTTTTTTTTTTTTGGTATCGACAGGTATTTCAAAAGTGAGTTTGAAGTCAGTCAGTAGTAAATAAAAGTCTAGGACCAATAAGGGATTTTATTCAGGATTAACATGGAGTCGTCTGCCAAGCCAATTTAATCAGAAAAGTAGGTACTAACAATTTATGTGGGGTACATATCTGCCACAACTGTTTCAAAATGGTGTTGAAGTTACTTGGAGATAATCTGTTTTACTTTATTTAATCTGTCAAAGCCTTTTGAACTGCTTATAAACGGTGCTATTTAAAGAAACTTGTGTTGCCCTACTGACACATTTTGAAACAGTGCTTTTTTTCTTGATATCTGTTGTTTGATCCTGTAATCATAATCTGTTAACTTCTTGATTTCCTTATCACCCACAAGTTACATGAACATTTTACCTTGGAGATGAGGAAGCCTTCCATGTACTCCAGGATTTTTCTGGGGTACATGTCCGCAGCAGGTGCTCCCTCAGTGGGACCCATCTTTTGAAGTTCAGCCATGGTTTGGACAGGACTCCCCCCAGAAAGACTGAACGTGTCGTTTCTCCAAGCTCTCTGCACCTGTAAACTGACCTTCCCTATAAACCAGCTTGGCTCTGAAGAAGCTTCGAGCAGATGTTTCTGTGAGCGGCGGTGGCGACAAGACCGGACTAAAAGCAAACAAAGTGCCCACCCAGCACTAGGAGCAGTGAGAGTCGCAGTGGGCTAAGCTGATTACAGCCAGATAACCCAGATTAGAGTATGGCCGCAGTCTGGCAGACAAAGAAACAAGTCTGTGGAAACACTGCTGCCTTGTTCATTTGCACTCACCCACTACATTCACATACCAGACCTGCTTTTCCACAAAGTTTACATGACCTCAGTGATGTTGGATGAACTTCCTGAAGCTGCGATCTCCTCTTCTTCATAGATTTCATATGAATGGTAATGCCATACGTAAAGATCAAACCTGTCGCATCATACACCTTGAAGAGACTGGACACATCAGTGTATTCATTCAGAATCCAACACTCAAACATTATGTTGCAGTGAGCCATTTTCAAAGATTTAATAACATATTACTGTAAGCTGGACCATCATTTCTATTTCTAGGTCTGTTTGAAGTCCTCTCAGGTCATATTAACGCAGCAGTAATGAAAATCACATTTATGTTAATACTCCTGATATCATAAATCTTCCTATTTTAGAGAAACAGCACAGTTCATCTCTGAGAAAAGAGTATAATGCTTTAAAAAGAAGTTTTCAAGGTTTTTATTTTGTTCTTCCCAGATGCAGTTTATGCAAAACGTGCTCCAGTAGATCGTGAACATATGCAGAACAGAGGGTCTTTGTGGACAAATTAAAATGTCAGTGTCAACAGAACTAACAACATCCCACAAATCGTATACAGTCATCAGTTGTTCTAAAGAAATGCATCCATCATTGTGTGTTTCAAAGTGAGAGAAACACCCCAACGCCCCAGTTTGACCTCTGTATTGTTCTTTGACTTGAACCCCAGAAGCCAGAGATGACAAACTCTTAAGGAAATGACAGGTCCAAACGTCAACACTTTCAAAAACTTCAACAACAATCAACAAAGTCGAGTCATTCAACAGCACTCCAGTCACAATTAAGTTAATCCACAAACTCTTAACTAAAGTGACATGATAATGACTGTTGCTGCTTCTTTAAGCGTGGTAACTATTGCAGCAGGATTCATAACAAAAGGTCAGAGTGACAAGGTGACAACAGAGGCAGCTTCTTTGAATTTGTGGAAACTTCACACGTGACAGAAGAGGAACTACTTGTTATGGTTACGCAGTTCTCCTGAAAGTCCTCCTCAAATATGAAGCTCTTGAAACAAGAAAAAGAGCTGCTTGTCAGAATAGCTTATTTAAAGTGTTTGAAATGTCATGATGAAGGCCACATGCTCCTTTTCTATAGCTGAACTACAACTATAGATAAACCAAGATTGTTTTTTTTTTGTTTTTTTTAACTTAAACTCGTTGTTACACTGGTCGTTGTTCGTCACAGACGACAATTAGGAGAAGTGATTTCAACACAGATGTGGACCAGAAATTCAATACATAAAAGAACAAAAGTGACCTTTAAACAAGGTTTCTCAGTCACTTTCCTCACCCTGCAATATTACTGATCATTTATTCATCATCATAAAACCATATAGCACTTCCCTGTTCGTGTCACTTTTCAGAGGAAGATTTTAATGTCTCTGGGACCAAATATTGATGCATCTTTGTCACTGGTAAAACTAGACCTAAATAAAACTAACCACTGTTTAGTCTGATGAACGTGTTATGTGTAGAGACTTTCTAGTTGAAATGGTCAATAATGGAACCTAAAATAAAACAAGATTAAAAATTAACAGCAACTATGTGGAATCAACTAAAAGAAGTCACGTGACTCAAATAAATATAGTTTATGGTTTGAAGTATTTCTGTGAGGCTTTATTAATCGTATAATCTGTCTTGAACTTTGTGTGTTAATCTAATGAATGTGAAAATGTCATTCAATGAAATTACTATATTGATGAGTTTAGCATCGTCTGTCCCTGTCGCTGAGTCTCTGGTGTCTCCGACTGTGACTCCTTCGGTCTCTATGCCTATTGCTGCTCCTGGAAGTACGTCTGCTGTTTCTGTGCTGGCTACGTCTCTGGCCCCTCCCCCTGCTGTAGCTCCTCCCCCTGCTGCTCCCACTCCTGTCTCTGCTGGAGCTTCTGCTGCTGCTGTAGTGGCTGTGCCTCCTGCTCCTGTGGTGACTGCTGCTCCTCCCATGACGACTGTAACTCCTCCTTTGACGGCTTGAGCTCCTTCTCCTTCTACTATAGCTTTGGGAGCGCCTCCTTCTCCCCCCACTGTGTGAGCTCCTTTCTCGGTAGGACTGGCCCCTTGCATGTTCCCTGCTGTGCCTGCTCCTTACCACAGCCTCCTGCCTGTCCTCCCCTTCCCTCTTCTCTTCCGATTTCTTTTTGCCCAAAACTTTAGGGTGTAGACTAGATCCAGATTCTTGTTTCTCTTTTCCATCAGCTGCCTTCACTCCATTGACCCGACTGAGGACTCCCAGCATAACATCACCAGGATCAGAGGCCTCCTCACTTCTGAGAGGACCAGCTGGATCCTGTGTCCCCGCAACAGTTTCTGCTTGTTCACTTCCCTTCTTCATAAGGTTAGATAGCAATTTCTCCCTCAGCTCTTTCTCCCTGCGTTCAAGCTCCAGCGCTCGTTGTTTCTCCGTCTCCACCCTCCGCAGCTCCTCCTCCTGCCTGCGTCGACAGGCCTCCAGCTGCTGAAGACGGGCCAGCTCCTCCTTTTGTCGGGCCTGCTCCTGTCTCTCCAGCTCCTCACGTTCAGCTCTCTCTTTCTCCTGCTGCTGTTTTTTTAGTGCCTGGAATGATGGATCACAAGGATCACACATAGACAAAGAGAAGACTAAACACAGGGATGAAAAATATACATATTGGGGCTGAATTTATCTAGCGTAAGTTCCAAACGTGTTCAGGCAGCATGGTTGGCAAACCCATGCAGTTTAGATAGATCAGATTATTGCTCAGCTGCTTACAAAGCCACTTAAAAGTAATGCAGTCATAGCAGGCGTCTAAAGCTCAGGTCAGGCATATATGAGTAGAAAAACTTAAAGCAAAACAGTTTAAGTGGTGTAAAGGATGCTGAAGTGATTGCTTTGCTAGCAGAAGGAGCATCCTAGAGCAGGGGTGTCAAACTCTATTTCATTATGTTTACTGTTAAAGTGCCAGGTATTCTTTATTTTCTCAACAATTTATATTGTTAGAATTTGTAGTTTCTGGACTTAAAAAAAGAAAAAAAAAAAAGAATGAATTTTTGTCATAAAATGTCAAATTTCTCAAAAATAGCAACTTTTAGCATAAAACTGAAGTCATGTTCATATTTGTCACATCAGACATGCTGTGCGAGTTTTATAAACTGCCTTTTATTTTGTGTTCCAGTGTTATAACATTAATCACACCAACATTCAGATGTATTTTTTCAGTAAACTCTACAGTTAATAAAATGTTCAGCAGTCTAATAACTAATCTAAGTGCACTATATTTTATTTTGTGTGAATTTAGTACCTTAGCTCTGGCCAGCAGCTCAGCAACGAGCCGTATTGATTCCAGATTGCGCTGAGCGAGCAGCAGCCTCCTCTCCTCCATGGCAATCTTCATCTGCAGCTTCTTTTGCTCCTCCTCCTGCTGTCTCCTCACCTTCTTCAGATTCCTCCTCTCCTCCTTCTCCCGCAGCTTCTGCTCTCGCTTCCGGATCCTCTCCTCCTTCTTTCTCTCCTTCTCTTCCTCTTCCTGTTGCTTCTGTTTTCTGGAAAGATGATTAAACGCATGAGTATCTAGTAGCTGGTTCAATTCCAGAACACCCCATTACATAGCTCTGAATATTTAGATGTTCTGAAGAAAATTTAAAAGTTTGTCTGAGATGTAAGGTAAATCTCAAGCAGTCAAATAGGAAAGCGATCCAGACGAATTAGCAATTTATGAGTTCCAAGATCAGTGAGGTCAAACTGAGGTAAAGTGAAAAACTGCCCTTGAAATTATTTCTGGCAGTCACACCATGTCCTTTCTTGGTGCTATGGGTGTGTAAAACTGCACATAACATGGGCAACTGGTAAATCTATCAGAGTAACAGTAATGTTTAACAGCACCCATGTTCCTCACGTACCCTGATGAGACTTGTGGTGCTCCAGGACTTTGTAGAAACATTCCTAATCCCACCAATTATAATTTATAGTTCAGATGAAACAACAGAATGCACTAATTGTCCCTCTATCACATTTGCATCTTTGATGCTGTAATCCACTAAACAGAATAAGGCCAGAAATCTACTTGGTTAAATTAGTTGTCATTAAAAATGGAGCACGCCTGTGTTAAGATCATTAGAGTAACGCACTGCAAGGTCACTCGTTTCTTTGAAACGAGGGATGGGAAGGGACATAAATAACTGTCACGCGGTGTTTAAAAACAAAAAAAGAAAAAAAAAAAAGGTGGCGGTCCCACTCTAAATGAGTCTAGGTGCTAAGATTAACATCAAACTAGAACTGGAAACTATTTTGAATTCAAAATTCCAGCAGCTAATCTCCTTTGATCCCAAAGACAAATGGTGTACAACACAACTGTAAACATGGTGGCCTATTTTATTTTGCATTGTTAACATTAAATTCAACATCTGAAAACATGCTTTCATAACAAAATGAAGCTTCTCAGTTCTGTTCTTACATTTGATTGTTGTCCTTGTAATCTATTCATCTTATTTCAAATGATTTAAATGAAAGTATTCCAGATCACTCAGCCTCATTTCTATTGTCTCCTCTGACATCAGTACATACCAGTCTTTTCTGAACTAATCAAATGTAGAATCTAACAGGACCACCAGGAACATGCAGCTGTTCTGCACGCCTTCGTCACAGGACAAAACTGTAATAAAACTGTAATATTTGTAGAATAGCAGTGGATGGTGAGGTCTGTTGTAGAGCTGTATGTTTTGAACCCTGGATCTGATCTGGAAAGTGGTGGATCAGAGAAACCTTTGTTTTTTTTAAACCTAGCTTTTGAGTGCTCTGAAACACATATGTTGATTATTTTATAAACTGTGTACCACTTAAACAGTAAGCAGACAGACATTGATTAAAGATGAATGTATGATACTTCCAATCATTTAATCAGGAAAAGTATAATATCAGGCTTTCAAACTAACTTCCCATCTCCGCTATACCTCTCCTCCTCTTTTCGCCGCTCCTCCTCTTCTTTCTCCCGCTGTTTCTGTTCCTCTCGCTGCCTCTCCAACTCCTGCAGCTTCAGCCTCTCCAGGTTCCTCCTCTTAATGGCCACATCACAAAGGTGTTTGCTGGTGTCAAAGGTCACCTTAAATAAATAAATAAATAAATAAAATATGGTGATGTATTATTCCAACATCTCTTTTTATTTGAATGGCTGTGCAGTTCCTGCTCCTCTGTTGATTCTCCTTAAATATTCTGTTCATCTTACTTCCGTCAACTCCATCCTCATTTATCTGCTGGAATCTATTACAACACCTTGCTCAAAAAGAAGAATTGAGATGAAGCACCTTATGTTCTAGTAAAAGCTGGTAGTGTCTCATCTTCGTATAAATGTTATTTAGCATCACAAGTAATTTATTTTAGTTATATTACAATATATTTAAAAAGCCCCTCTGTTCCTGCCCTCATTTAGATTATACTTCTTTACTCTGTAGATTAGGAGACTTTACTCCCCTAATGTTTATTACCTTTGAAACGCTGATGATGCAGCTCCCATTCTCATTGCACTAATAGGTCTTAAAGCTCTGAACAACACTCTCATTTCCAAATTGTACTTATCTGCAATATCACTTTGCAGTTTGAAAAAAAAAAAAAAAAAAGGTAATCGTGATCAAATGCAGTACCTTAATGTTACATGCCACCGCCTTTCCATCTTCTCCTTTCAGCATCAGCTTCATGCCCCGCAGTGTATCCATCGCCTTAGTGAAGCCCCCATATTCCTGATACTGGACAAAGGCCTCAAAGTTCAGATGGCCCCCAAAGCTAAATGTGCTGAAGTTCTTGTCCGACATCTCCTCCCTATATGGGTCCAGCATGGGAATGTCAACATTCCGTACCTAAAACAAATGAATGATTAATTAAATTGAGTTTTGATTGACCTCGTTAAGATGAATTATACCTCTGGTGCCAGGACAAAATGTAATAATTTTAATCATAACATCTATTTCACATAAAACAAAACTACTTTATGTGTTTGAATCTGCTGTTTTAGTGATTCATTTATTTCTAAACTTTGAATTTCTACTTAACTCAAATTATAGAACATTAATGGTATGTTAATGCCATTGTCTTTTCTGTCTGGAAATTGCACATTAATTCCATTCATAAAGAACTGACTTTTGCAAAAACTCTATATTGGTTTGTTAAAATATAAAGGAAATATGAATTGTAGCCTGGGTGAGCGTCTCCAAAACTTAAAATGAATGACAAAAAAAAGGAATTCCATATAGTAGAAGATGTCTTTTAAACAATAGCATGAACACACAGATCACCTTCCCAAATGACTTGAAAACAGCAATGAGGACCTCCTCTGCGGGCCGGTCTGGGTATTGGCTTTCTTTCTGGCTAAACCAGCGACAAGGCAGCCCCTCTAAGTGGATGGTGTCAGGCCTCTCTCCTGGCAGAGTCTCATTCATGTCCTTGGCATCACGGAAAAAAGAATCCCAGTCATGACGTGTGGGGAAGTCCACCTTATTTTCTACTGCACGAACCTAAAGGGGGAAAAATACAGAGGTGGGACATTATTTTATAACTGAGGACTAATGTTTTCTGGTATAAAAGCACCATTATAAAAAGCTCATGTTCTGTTCTTTTTCTACTCATTCAAAAGATATGATAAAGCAAATGATTATTGTTGTGACTGTAATAATTATACAGTATTTGAAGACTTACTGTTTTACTGTTTTGTTCATTAGATGCACTAAGTGGAAAAAGCATTTTAAACAAACTGTATATCACAACACAGTTTAACAGCGCAACAAGCTGAACTGATAAAACTAATATGAGACAAGTCCAGAACAGGATCTGATGTGCCTCACTGTGTTAGTCTTACCTTGAGAACATCTGTAAATCCACTAAGTTTGATGGTCTTTCCATCCAGACGGGCCAACAGGCTCTTGACCACTGTCTTGTTTTCCACCTCACCCTCAAAGCGAATGAAGTCCATGGTGCTCTTGGAGATTCGCAGGGCTGAAAATTGCTCCGGGGCTACCATGGCCTTTACCCTCTCCATTACTTCCCAGTTGGAGATGCTTTTGCCAGGCAGTTTGAGCTGGGGCAAAGCCACGCTGACAGTCATTTTGGCGATGGGCTTCAGGTACAAGTTGTACTCAGCGGACAGACACACTGCCTCTGTCGTGTCGTGCACGATGGTTGTCATTGTTGCAGACACGTGGGGAAGCTGCAATCAGAATTGTGGTTTACAAATTAAGTGCTTTGATTCAAACTGTCGGAAAGTTTTCAAACATAAAATTCCAGAGTAAAAGAAAAGTAATGATGAAATGTTCATGGACATATACAGGCCTCATGAGAACCAGAAAAGAAAAAAAAAAAATATCACTGCATAGCCACAATTATATTTAATCTGTTACTACATTTATGCAAATGAAACTTGTAGAATGGAACTTAATCTGAAACAAGCACTAACAAGGGACCCTTCACAGCAAAAAATATAATCAAAATCGTTGAAAGGATAACTAAATATTGTTCCACCTTTGGTTGATAAAGTCCACAACACGACAACAGTCGCAAGAGATCACTTTCGGAGTGATTTAATGATCAATTTCAAAACAAAAAAAGGAAAATCAGCCAATAAATAAAAGCACAGCTCCACAGCATCACATTATTTCTTTGTTATTCAGATCCTTAATAGTACAAACAAAATAACAGGTTGTCTCCTCTAAATTATGTCAGTGTCATATAAGAAGTTTGAATGGTCACATAACCAGGTCATCTTTACACTCTGGAAGGAGATGTCTGCCCTTAAATTTGTACAAAAGGAAATAAGTAAAATACCTTAATTAACAGGTAATGGGGCTCCTACTGATTTATAATTACAATTATATATGCCTGCAAGAACCCTAAAGTGAGTTGTGCTACATTACAGTAACACAATGGAGTTGAGACATAAGACACCTGCACTGACCCTTTTTTCCCTACCAGATCTCATCAACTTGGCGCCCATTCACACAAGAACTATCATACATTTTATTGATCCTAAATCCTCCTATATTTATATAATATAACTGATCTTCACACATATCTCGTTACTTTTTCCTTTCTCTGTGCATCACACAGCCTCCGCAGCAGGTCAAAGTCTCTTCTGGGGGCCTGGATGAGCTGGAGGGCAGTTTACAACAATCACATCATTGGGATTCTTGTTGTGAACATCCTTTAAAGGCAATAAAACCGCAACAGCAGCAAGCATGAATGTTATACTTACTCTCAACGACACAATGTTGTGTTATAAAAACGCCCCCTATAAGCCGTTACACCAACGTAACTAAAACGTCAGCTGAAAGTTAATGCTAAATTAAAACTCCGGAACATAGACGCTTACTGAAACTATCTGGCTAACAAGAATAATTTAGTAACTGTGTCATAATCACCTGAAAACAGTTTAGTTGGTCTTTTAGAGCTGATGGTGTTGTGTTCAGGTTGGCGGCTAGTTAGCTTCGAGTGTTTCTCTAACTCTACAGCTCGAGCTTTCAACGTCCGTCCTCTCTCACATAGCGGTATACTAAGTCAGTTATGACGGATTTAACAACCTACCCAACATTAACTTGCCTCCCGGCTTAGAAGAACTTAGAAGAGAAAAATAAAAGAAACCGTTATGCTATTTTTGAGGAGAGAACAAACACCGCGGTGCAGAAAAGCTACTGCTGCTGCAGTAAACTTTCACCCCTCAATCATTAAACAACAACAGCGTTAAAGCGGCGCTACTTAAAAACAGCGACACCACGTGGAGAGATGTGGAACTACATGGATAGAACAGCGCAGCAAGAGACTGGACTTCTGTAACGTGATTAGGAAAAACGTCATCTCAATAAATCGAATAAAAAGAAACAGAAAGAGAAAGAAAATTGATTAATGTAATAAACAAATGTTCTTGAAATATTGTTGAAATGTTGGACATTGAAAAGGAAGAAATGATTAGGTTAGATTATATAATTAGATGAGCTGTATTTGAATAAAGCACAAGATGCATTTGTAGGGTCAAAAGTAAAATGGTTTGAAGAAGAGAAAAAAGGTCAGTAAAGACACGCAATAACTGGACTAAATGACATGCTGAAGTGAACTGATCCCTAATAAAACCGAAAATATATATTTTTTTAATTTTTTAAAATGTTCTTATTTAAAGAAAAAGCATAACATTTTTTGGTTAAATTAAAACTATTTGTTCATCAAAATGATGATAGTGAATGTATGCAGATTTAACAGTTAAAAAACTTGATGCAGCGGTACCCAATAACACTGGGGACATAGCTTGAACAAAATAGATTAACTAGATTTTATAGATACAGTATGACTAAAATTATTACTCAAACTCAAACTGGATTTATTCCAAATATGTTCTTTACTTTGATAGAGCATCCAAATTTGCCTTTAGATTTCTTTGGGGCTCTTAGCAAGCATGAACACCAGCTTATTTTGAAGTCATTGCAGTATTTTACATAAAGTTTTTAAAAAAAAAGCATATTGAAAAAGAAAGGAACAGCCCATGACCCAAAGCATACTATATACTATACATATTTTCGATCCCCTGATGGGAAATATGGGATGGGAGATATTTATCATAAAATGACTGTAATTCCTAAATGGTAAATGTCATATTTTGGTTATTCATCTGAAATTAAAGTGGAAAGTTTTCATTTTGTTCACATCTTGGTTTTATTACTTTAAATTCATTTTGGTGGTGTGCAGCAAACCTATGCTACTCAGGGCTGTCAGCCAGCAAGGAAGATCAACAGCACACACTTTTTCTTATTTTTATTCAGGATTACTCCCAGATGTGGCTGCAGTTGTCCTGGTGGTCCCCCTGAAGCCAGTGTGCTTCTGTTTCGAGAGACCAATGCGACATGTGTGCCAATCTGTCCCTCATTGGTGCAGTTTCCTGTGCCACTGCATCACATCTCGCCTGCAGATGAGCAAAACCACAATTCATTTGTTACACGTTTCATTTGAACTCTTCATTTACTCATTGGAGGCACTGTCACTGTCAGGCACATGGTTATATGGGGAGATAATGTATATTTGCTCCAACTGCATGGTGCCGTGTTTGGCACAGTCTGTCACATGTTAAGCCATGCGCTTACATCATCATCCCCATGGTAACTCTTGGTGTAAAGCAAGAGAAGTGGATAGGCTGGACATGGATTAGTTCAACAAGGCCCTAGGCAAAAAAAAAAAAAAAAAAAATGAGTTGGCACAGTTTTTCTGAAAAGATGGCAGAGGAATTTATATAATAGGCAGTACTCCCTTTAGTGTGTATGTAGGTCAGTAGCTTCACTCAAACAGGCTCTCTGCTCTGCCCGAATCAGCACTGCATAGTCTGCCCAAGGCAACTCTGGAGTCCACAGGGCCATTTAATAAAAAGCTCATCACATCTGACATCCAAGAGTCGTTTATGACTTGTAGGTCAGGTCAGTTCCAGAGATCAATGGAGTATAATAGTAAAAGACTTGAGACCATTCGCATTATATGCAACATGCTTGTGATATGTGGTGTCTGTTTACATGCAATCCTGCTTTTATATGACTGATTTGATCTTGTAAACATGAGGAACAGACCCAGACTGGGTCCTGTAAGAACATTAAAAAGACTGAAAGAGCTTGAGTTATCTGTTCAGTCCCAGGCACCCAGCACATTAAATTTACTAATTTCTGTATATCTGTGTGTGTGTGTGTGTACTGCTGGGCCTTACAGGCTTAATAATATGCCAAAACTGATAAATAAAATCAACTACCTGTCCTCTGTGACATCGTGTCAGAAGAATATGCAGCTAATACTTGAAACAAACAGGTTAAGTGACTGTGAAATAGAGTAATGAAATATTCTACACTAACCCCCAAAATAGATGAGTGACTGTAATTCACCATTTATCTTTGCAAAAAAAAAAATGAAATAAATATACAACAGATGGAGACACTGCAGAGACACAGAGCGACAACTGACTGTGAATGTCAGGTGTTTAGCAGCTTTCGGGCAGGAAGCTGCAGATTTACTACAAATGCTGGCTCAGGGGGTCATTAGATCATTCATTATTCAGCATGACCAGACAAGGACAATCACTGGGTGTCAGCAGGAACAGCAGATGAAATAGCCCACTTCATATGGTGCTGTAGTCAGTCACGAATAGGTCTCTGATCATTTAAAAAAAAAAAAAAAAAAAAAGATTACCCTCCTTGAAGTCCTAAAATTGTTCGCTCGAACATGTCCTACTACTGACGCTGTTTCCTTTTGGATTTATTGTATTTGCTTGTTTTCAAAATAAGAGCATAACTGATGAGTAGAAACTTTGCTTTTATGCAAACAACCATTGCTTTATTTCATATTACTCAGTGAGACATGACTAGAAAGACAAGAGCAGCTCATTAACAATGATCCCACAACATAGAATAACTTCACAGTACTTCACAAACAGCAATTATTTACACACAAACTCCGCCCCCCCAAAACAGAAAACACAAACAGTGCACAGCATTTACAGTTCTCCCACTCATGCACAGCTGAGAAAGTACATCAATTTAATACAGTTCTACATTAAAAGTGTCAACCCTTCCACTTCATGAAGAGTTACGGTTTCAGAACAAATGCTACAAAATGCAAAAGGGATCGTTCTTGAAATCTAGGATGCGTCATTGAGTAAGTAAGGATTACGTGTTGTGGAAACCAATCAGGAGGTCTGTCAGTGATGCTTGGAGAAACACAGGGCTGACTCATCAGACATAAAAAAAATATTTGATAAAAAAATCCAGAGATTGTATGCATGCATGGTCAAACCCGTATTTAGGGAGAGCAGAGACCCTTTACTCTATAAAACACGCTGCAGTTTGGTCGATTGTATTTGTGTAAAACTGATCTGATGGCCATGTAGATGACAATCTCATCTTACATGATTTTTATTGACATTATTTATACATTTCCCTGCAGATGTTTTTAAAGCATACGTCCTGCATGAAATGGGAAATCTGCATTTTGTTTGGAAAAGTAAGAATGTTTTGAATGTACATAGTCAGACATGTAGAACTGAATGTCATCAAACCCTAAAACTGCAGTTGAGTAATAATTATTTATAAACAACACACACACCAATGGATTCGCATAAAAACAAACCAAAAAAAACAACAAAAAGTGAACCAGTTTTAGAAAATTTGAGGTATTGATTAGTTTTTAGAAAATTCATATAAACTGTGATTTATGTGCTTACACACTATAAAAAAAAAATATTAAAAAGAAACCTGTGAAAATGATCAGTGCTCTAAACACATGACTTCCCCCAAAACTAACTCGGAAAGATTTGCACATTTTTGGTGCCAGCTACCAATATTCATAAGTGAAAGATTTGGGAACTATTGCATGGTGTTATTTGTACTTTTAAATATACAGCTGACTCTAAAAATGTAACTTGATAGCAGGATGTGAGACCAAAAAATTGCTAGTGTGGTTTGAGTTTATGCAGTTCAATCCCATGATCACTTTCCAACTTCAAAGTGACAAGTGCAAACAAGTTGAGTGTAAAATAGTACAATATTAAAATCTGCTAATTAGAAAATAATCACATTTGTTCACGTTAGATAAATGTACAAAAAAACATTAGCACCACCCAATAACAGGAAGATGAACCGAGCTCTATAAATACTTTGTAAACAGAGATATAGTTTTGGAGAGCAGTGTGGAATCAGTCCAGAGTGCTTTTTTTGTCCTAATGTTATGCTACTGTGACTCAAGTGAGAGTCCACTTCAATGCTAGATGTTGCTTTCGTATTTGTGTGAAGTGAACGTCATTCTAATGCAAAATACTTGGTGTATTGGTTGTTAAATTCTCCAAATCAATCATTAAAAAATCCCCAAAAAACAACAAAAACCCAAAATACAAGAAACATGTGACTTCCTCTCCATGATCAGAAAAAAGCTATGCACTGCATTAGGAACAAAAATAAGGTGTAGATTAGGAAAAAAAAACATAAAATTGTGGTTATTCTTGTAAAATTCTACAATAGAAAAAAAAGAAACTTCAAAATCAGCTCTGTTTCTTACTGTATGTGCTATTCATTTCTCTCATATAAATATCTGAATTGTATAATTATAAAAAGGTAAGTAATCTGCAAATCAAATAGTGTCAAACTGGTTAGTAGCTCTGTTTTGCTGGTTTAACTTCACCCGAACAGGTTGGATAGTGGTCTGGTTCGGAGAGGACTGCAGGGTAGTTCCACTCCTCTCTCCACCTCCCCCGTGTCCCTGAAGGAAGCGCTGTGGATGATCTGGGCTCGGTGGCGCCCACGATGGAGCCGGGCGTTCAGCCGGCTCAGGGAAGTCTTCCTCTGCAGACCACCCTTGGTCTTCCCAGTTCCTGATGACTCCTCTGCCGTCTCTGCTGGAGAGTTCAGCAGCCGCAACGGGTTCAGGTTGCCCTGGAGGACTTTGGGTAACCTCCAGCCACGCCCTCCGCCGCTGCTGCCGTGGGTGTTTTCAGCGTCTGACTCCGCTCCCGGTGAGGTGACCACTCCTTCCTGCTGCAGGTCAGCCACCAGCGGTGGGGGCAGGTACTGGATGGCTCGCCTCCCGCTGTAATCTCGAGCTTCAGGATCGGCTTCCCAGTCTGACAGCAGCAGACGTACCACCTGCAAATCACAGCACGTCACATCAAACCACAGTTACCAGAGTCACTTCTAAGCTGCACGTTTAGCATCCATATACTGCTACTTTTACTGAGTAGGGCTCTGTGATAACCACTTCAAAACATAAGCCGCTTTGTAACTAATTTGGCAGTATGCTTAGGGTCATTTTCCATTTGGAAGACCCATTTGCATCCAAGCTTTAACTTCCTGGCGGACTTCTTGAGATACTGCTTTAACCTTTCTACATATAGTTCTTTACTCTTGATGCCATCTATTTGTGAAGTGCATCATTACCTCCTGCAGCAAAACATCCCCGCAACATGATGCTGCCACCCCCGTACTTTACAGTTGGGATGGTGTTTTTAGACTAGCTAGCTTCCTCCTTTTTTCCTCCAAATGTAACGACGGTCATTATGGGCAAACGGTTCAACTTTAGTTTCATCAGACTGCAGGACATGTCTCCAAAAAAGGAGGTCTTTGTCTCCAGTAATCTGGCATTTTTATTTTGCTTATTCCTAACTGCGTGGCCTTTTGGCCCATACCAGACTTGTGGAGGTCCACAACTCTATTCCTGATATCTTGGCGGGTTTCTTTTGTTTTTAGCATGATGTCGCATAAGGAAGCAGTGTGTTTGCGGTTCACCTTGAAAATACATCCATAGGTGTGCCTCCAAATCGCAGATGTTGAGCCATGACATCATCATCTGGGATTTCATTCATATTTATGTGCATGTAAATGTCAGGTTTCAACTGTGTTAATGTATATAACATCAATATGTATTTGAACAAATGCAGTCAAATCAAATTAGTCATTTTAACAGGTAAATTTAAGTGACTAGATGGAAACCAAATAATAAACAGAAGAATTTCAGTTCTCTTAATACTTTGCACACCCCACATTAGCTACATTTGTTTATTTTGCAGAGGAATTTACATGTCTAATCTAAGCAGATATGGTTTTAGCAATGCCTGCTAATTCACTGAGCAGGTGTAACACATGATACCCCACACACCGCAACCCACCTGTGTGTGTTCATGCATGGCAGCCAGGTGTAGTGGTGTATATCCAGCGCTTGATCTCATGTTCACATTTATGGGTATAGTGTTCTCCTTGGCGAAGGCCAGCAGCTGGGAGAGCAGCTCAGCTTTGCCCTGCTTCGCTGCCCAGTGGAGGCAGGTAAAGCCCGTCACAAAGTCTCTTTTGGCCAAGAGACTGGGTTCCACCGCTAGCAAGGGTTGCAGACTCTCCCACAGGCCATCTGAGGCACAGAGCATCCACTCGTGCTCGAGTGGGTCCAGGGTCACCGAGGTGCAGTCCTCATCTGTGGTCGAGGAGAGGAGAGATGACGAATCGCCATCACTCTTTACTGAGTCACGGATGCGTGGTCCACGATTGATCAGAGACCTCCGAACCTGTGAATGAGAATGTACAAGAGCTGCAGTCTTTACATTGTTTCATGTTAAAACTGATAATAGATGCCATACTTATAAAACTATTGCTAATAATATTTGCCAAATCCTACCTGAGGAGAACTGCTCATCATCAGCTCTATGAAGTTTCTGCGACTGCCCTTGGGTGTGTTGATGTCCCCAATAGACTCAAGCCCCTCTAGCGTGCTGTCCTCCGATAAGCAGCTGGTCAGCATAGCTCGCTGAGATCCCTTGGACACCCTGCGTGCCCCTCTGACCTGCTGGTTGTGGGACCCAGCTG
Source organism: Arrhamphus sclerolepis (assembly GCA_037176975.1). Lineage (NCBI taxonomy): Eukaryota > Metazoa > Chordata > Actinopteri > Beloniformes > Hemiramphidae > Arrhamphus > Arrhamphus sclerolepis. The sequence continues at coordinate 10,027 of JBAMYA010050221.1, read as the reverse complement.
AGTGGTCCAGATCTTGCATCCCAATAACAGGGGCTGACTCTCGCCTCCTCCTGTCCCTGAGCCTCACCTCCCCTCCTCCAGCAGGAGCAGAAGTCCCTGTTGCCTTGCTCTGGGACGGGGCTGCGTGTTGCTCATTGCCATTTGTCTGCTGGTCATTGTCCAAGCTGGCAGGCAGTGGACTTAGTGCTCCTGTGGAATCGTTGAACAAGTTTTTGCCTCGTCATTAAACTCAGTGCAGTTTCTTGGGACTCCACAATATAAAGTGGAACAGGTTGTTGCATAATCTTCACAAATGTACTGCTTTATCTTGCAAGAGCATGAAAAAATGTCATGTCAAGTTCATTTTTTGGGGTACTAGCGTCCTAAACTGTAAAGTTATTGGTAAATTGAAAACTGACATAACAAAACCTTTTCACTTATTTGTGACATCACAGGACCATAAAACGTGCTGATTTGACCAGAGCCCTGATGATGAGGATGATGCTTCATTAAGACCTCAGCAAACTGTGTCAGCTTTTGAAAACTATCATGTCTCCTTTAACTAAGACAAACAACAATTGGCCAAAACAATGGTCCACTAACACTTTCATTATTCCAGTCAGCAAGCTCACTAAAATGTAACACCAAACCACATAAATAAGCAAATATCCAACCACACACGTCAAACGTTTAAATAAATAAATGAATTAAAAAAATAATAATATCACAACAATGGGAGTGTTTCTCCTCACCTGTTTGGTCTCCGTTATCAGGGTTTCCGTTCACACATTTGTTGTCCAGCGTCTCTTGGACGTTGCCGTTACACTCCGTGTGACCGTCCGTCCGCATCTCCGCCTCCAGCCTGGCTTCAGTGTTTAAATACACGAATTTCACGCCGTCCTCCACCTTCACGAAACCCACGTTGTCTACGATGCGTTTTAGTGTTTCTCCATCTATCCCTCCGTTTGATTGGTCACCGCACCCGCTGAGTGATGTGAAATGATCGATCAGCTCCATCTGTCGGACCCTCCCTCCTCTCTCCGACAGGAACTCCAGCACGGCCTGCTCCGAGCACCGGGACGCCATCATCATCGCCCCCAAATAAATGGGTTAGCTACACAGTGGCGTTTTCAAATAAACCCATGGTCACGCTCATTCACTTAAGTCGGTGGCACCGATTGACAGCATCTTCTTCCCAGGCTCCCTCCTCCTGCCTTTCATTGAGAAGTCTCGTGTCAGGGTTTGGCAGATAGGGGTCGCGCGCGTCGTCCCTTGAGCAACCGAACGAACTACTGCACAGAAAAATCATGTTGCGTTCGCGTGCTCCTGGTAAACTGACCTTTCTAAACGACTAACACTAATTATTTTGTAAATACACCTTAAATTAGTATTTTTCTACTTTTCTGACTCAAATGAAAGTAGGTGAAACAAATCTTTATTATCAAATTTATTTTAAAAACAAAAAATAAAATAAAAAAAGACATGAAATTTCTTTTGAAGTCTATAAAAACACATATATGAATGATCTTTACAGACAGGGCTAAGGTAACTTGGCTTGGTCACAAAATAGTAATCTCACATATAATTGATAGTATAATACCATGTAAATTAATATATTGTCAACATCCTTGCAGTTTTATGTGATATCTTTGAGGTAAAGATGAAGAACAGCAGTGGGTAACGTCACACAAGAAACTGGGAGCGACTGAGAAAATTTACTTGCGCTGTACCACTATATAAAAGGGGGTGCTCAGTTGTTTTAAGACGGTAAATTGTGATTATGTACGGCAGTTTCATCAACATTTGTCGTAAATAAAATTTCAACGACTTAAATATTAGCATTTCAACAAGAATTATATTAATGTAGATAAATGTATGTTTTAAACAACTTTAGAAGTCAAAGTAATACCCTAATTCTCACATTGTTTCATGTGGTCTCGTCTGTCCAGTTGTCGACATCCGAAGCAAAGGCGCTCTTAAGCAGGATTCTAAAAAAAAAAAACAGAAGAAAAGTCTAGTTTTGTTTTACATCTTATTGAGTCCACTTGAGGCATTAACGTCGGTCTAAAAGTATGGCTTCTTCGGATGTTGCTCGGCAGCCGGTGAGCATTTCTTCTCTTGTGGTTTATAAAACTGTTGCTGACAGTTGAGCAGGGAGTGTCCGCAGCTACCCTGAAGTTAGCTTCTGTTAGCACCAAACTTCTTTAAAGTTACTGCGCTGTGAATAACGCCACAGTCTGCTCTGTAACTGGGCAGATTATCGTAGGTTGTACGAACAAAGACGTGGGGCTTTTTATTCAATGTATCTGTCCTGCTTTTAAGAATTTCTTGGTTACACCTTTCAACGAAGTACACTGTTGGGGTGATAGTGTTATGCTAGCCAGCTAGCGCTAACAGTCCTCAGTGGCTGAAAGAAAGTGATTCTGTTTAAATCGACGAGCTGGTTTTAATACTGTATAACTATATATGTGTGTGTAGGGAGTTTATTAATTTGCCAGTCGTGACACAAGCATGTACAGGTCCATACATTTTTGAATGATCTGAAGTTCGTTCGTACGATACGTTAGTAGGCAAAGTGTGTCTCTGTTTATTTAGATCGTAAAGACTATATGGGAACTAATACAAATAAGGTGTACGTTGGTGTGACAGAAGATAAATTTTAAAACTTATTTTGATTTAAAGTGGGTTTTTTCGATGAAGCATTTCTCATGTGTGAAAAAACACAATTTAATAAAGACTGACAGACTGTGCTGAACAATTTAGACCCAGGCCAAGAAATGACCAACCTAGATTTCTTTTTTTATTCTTTCTTTCTTTTTGGAGTGAGTGAATTTGCCCTTCACCAGCCCTCTTTGACAGTCTGTTCTAACATATTTTATTAATACCTGAAATCCTGGTTCTGTCAGAGAAGACTAAAGTCACCAATAGTGAAACATTAAAGGACAAGTCAGACAAAAGAGACGAAGACAATGATGATGGTGCAATGATTGCAATTTAGTGATTCTCACAGTGCTTGTGTAATGTGTTGTGATGCAATAAAACAGGGCTCGACAACTCCAGGCCTCGAGTGCTGCTGTTCTGCATGTTTCCTTGCCACAACACACCTGATTCAAATGAATGTGTCAGTAACAGACTTGGATGACAAGCTGATGGTGATCCATTCATTTGAACTGGTGTTATGGCAGGGAAATGTAAGACATGCAGGACAGCGGCCTTCGAGGCCTGGAGTTGCCTATCCCTGCAATAAGAGGACAAACATGCAAACACTAGACTTAACATATATATATATATATATATATATATATATATATATATATATGTGTGTGTATATGTATGCACACACACATACTGGGGAAAATAATTATTTAATACCTCTCCATTCTTTGCAAGTTTCCCCACTTACAAAGAATTGAGAGGTTTGTAATTTGTGTCGTAGATACACTTCAACTGTGAGAGACAGAATCTTTTTAAAAAATCCACAAAATCACTATGATTTTTAAATTAATTTGCATTTCATTGCATGAAATAAGTATTTGATACAATAAAAAAAAAAAAAAAACTTATTTGGTACAGAAACCTTTTTTTTTTTTTTTTTTTTTTACAATTATGGAGGTCATTTTCTGTAGTTCTTGACTAGGTTTGCATACACTGCAGCAGGGATTTTAGCCCACTCCTCCATACAGATCTTCTCCAGATCTTTCAAGTCCCTCCAAATATTTTCTACTGGGTTCAGTTCTGGAGACTGGCAAGGCCACTCCAGGACCTTGAAATGCTTCTTACGGAGCCACTCCTTAGTTGCCCTGGCTGAGTGTTTCGGGTTATTGTCATGCTTGAAGACCCAGCCATGACCCATCTTCAAAGCTCTTAATGAGGGAAGTAGGTTGTTGCCCAAAATCTCGGGATACATAGCTCCGGCGTAGTGTGTTACCTATGAGACTGTGGTCCCAGCTCTCATCAGGTCATTGACCAGGTCCTCCCGTGTAGTTCTGGGCTGATCTGTCACCTTTCTCATGATCATTCATAGTTCACAAGGTGAGATCTTGCATGGAACCCCAGTCCAAGGGAGATTGACAGTCATCTTGAGTTTCTTCCATTTTCTGATAATTGCTCCAAAAGCTGTTGCCTTCTCACTTCTCGCTTGCCTATTGCCCCGTAGCCCATCCCAATCTTGTGCAGGTCTACAATTTTGTCCATTGTATCCTTAGACAATTCTTGGGTATTGCTGATGGTGGAAAGGTTGGAGTCTGTCTGAGTGTCTGGACAGGTGTCTTTTATACAGGTGACAAGTTCAAACTGGTGCAATTAATACAGGTAATGAGTAGAGGATAGGAGGGCATCTTAAAGACAAACTAACAGGTCTGTGAGAACTAGAATTACTGTTGGTTGGTAGGTGATCAAATACTTAATTCATGCAATAAAATGCAAATTAATTATTTAAAAATCATGCAATATGATTTTCTGGATTTAAAAAAAAAAGATTCTGTCTTTCTCAGTTGAAGTGTACCAATAAGAATTACAGACCTTTCCATACTTTGTAAGTGGGAAAACATGCACAATTGGCGCTGTATCTAATACTTATTTTCCTCGCGCTCATAAAAAACCAAACCGAAGCATCTTGTGTGTTTAAAATTATCATAGGTTGGGTGCATGGATTGCTAATTTTTCTACAGAGGACTCCTTATTCAGTTCTTGATGTGCAAGAATGAATCAAATGCTAGAGATGCACTGATTGGCTGGTAATCAGGAGTAGCCTGATTTTGTTCAGTCAGATGCGACCAGTATCAGTCTAATTTCTATTTGTAAATTTGGACTGAAGTTTTTAAACCAGTGTTGATGGTACAATATCAAGCCATTGAATTATTTCAGTATTAACCCAGATACCAGTAATGCATCAAATTAGTCTCCTCTCTATCAGTAAGGACATTGCAATGACACAGTCACTAGGAAATACGATGTGGAATTATGTTTTACTGGGAGTACAGAACAGCAAAGAAGGGGGTTTGCACAACATGTATGATAAAGAAAAAATAGCTCATGGAGGAATAATAACCCTTATCCAACTCTTAAAACAATGCCACCCTGCTAAAAACACTTAATGATATGAAGCTTATATCAGCTAAAAGGATAAAAGGGGACGTTGCCAGGTGCTGGATGAAGGTGTGAGTTGTAGGGAGAGGCCAGACAGGCCTCTCTAAGAGTTTAATTTTAATGCAACTACATAAACTATATTGCTCTAACAATATTATCTAATCGTATTCTAATTCAATTCAATTTATTTATATAGCACCTATTTATGACAAGTCATCTCTACGCACGTCTTCTGCGTAAAAGTGCATACATATTTAAGAAAGAAAAATAATCTAGCATAGCCCATATATTGTTAGCCTACAGTGTACACCATTATTAATGAAAGTTCAAAAAGAATGAAAGAATTTTTGGTCATCCATTTACAAATATAGTCTATGTATGGAGATGGCTGGACTGTATACAAGTTTAAAAAGGGCTATGATTTTAACAGCTAGGGGCTAGCTGTTAAAAAAAAAAAAAAAAAAATCCATAAAATACAGACAATTAAGGTTTCACAAATTAACAGTTGTGTTTTATACAGTCTGACTATCTAAAATGTAATATTATCCAGATTTGACGAGTCGAAGTACCTTGTTTAAGGTGATCTCAAAGCTTAAAAAACATTTCACATTGTTTTTGAATGAAAAAAAATCAATCGATGAAAATTAATTTCTTAAAAATCTCATGACGTTTCCTCAATGTCAGCTGTTACTGTTATTACATAACAGTGTGGCACTTTGCTGAGGTAATCGCCAGCAGTCAGGATGTTTTCATAGTCTGGGTGGAGATGGGGGAGGTCACAGGAAGATGTATGAGTGGTGCTGTCAGAAAGACATTTGACCTGATTGCTGTCAGCTGTATTTTTTTTAATGCTGAATATTAATTAACTTAACAGCTTTTAAAATTAAAAACATCCTCTGATCAACTGTTACACGTCACATTTCATTCTACTTTACCCACTGTGGTAAGAATATGTTAACCTTTGGAAGTAACATCAATGATACATTTTGTGAAATAATGGCAGCATTGTAGAAATGATTTTGTCTGTGATAATATCATCTAGGATAAAGGGGTCCGACCTCTGTCCCTTGCTGGTCACGTGGGCTTCGACAGCCTTCCAGATCAGCTCGTCAACAAGTCCATCTGCCAAGGCTTCTGCTTCAATATTCTATGCATTGGTATGTTATCACTCACATAAACATGCTACAGACATTTACTGATATATAATTATTAGAACATAAATACATTTTCTTTTCTCTTTGTTTTTTCTTAAATTTGCGTAGCATGATCATGTACTTTTGCAGCCCATACTTGAGTGTTTCAAATCTCAAAGCTCATTTCCATTTGCTCCTTGAATAGAAAACACTCAAATCAAAATTGAGTTTTGCAGTGTTACATCTTTTTATTTTTTATTAACATTGATAAGATGAGAAGAATGTGATTTTTGACCTGTGCAAGTTAAAATAAAGTAATACTGCATGAATTTGACAAAGTATGTGGACATATGCAAACTTCATGTTACTAAAATTGCACTAACCTGTTTTTGCTTCAGGTGAAACTGGTATTGGCAAGTCTACACTGATGGACACCCTATTCAACACTAACTTCGAGAACTTTGAATCATCACACTTTGAGCCTCAGGTGAAGCTGAGAGCTCAGACCTATGACCTGCAGGAGAGCAATGTCAGGCTACGGCTCACTGTGGTCAACACTGTGGGCTTCGGAGACCAGATGAACAAACAAGAAAGGTGAGAGTAAGAAATGTGTCTCATTGACCCTGACGGACACTTGCTGCCCCAAAGAGATGTTGGCAGAATTTGTGCGATGAATATCAAAAGCAGAGTAATATTGTGTTCTAAGCTGTGTATTTGGGCCCTGAGTCACTGACCAGCAACATGTGTGTGTCTTGTAGCTATCAGCCGGTGGTGGACTACATTGACAAGCAGTTTGAAAGTTATCTACAGGAGGAGCTAAAAATCAAGAGGTCTCTGCACAACTACCATGACTCACGGGTCCATGCCTGCCTTTACTTCATCTCTCCATCAGGTCATTCCCTCAAATCCTTAGACTTGGTCACAATGAAGAAACTCGACAGTAAGGTAGGAAATTAAACACAGCTTTGGGCTTTCTGGTTGGCCGTTACATAATTTTACAAGAATAGTGCCTGTTATTTCAAATTTTAAAGTAGAGCAGTTTAACCCCCAAAACTACCCATCCACCCCCTTTTTGTCATTCCCAATACGTTTGATTATTTAAAAAATATAATTGTTTCCTATTATTATTACTACATACATAAATATTGGTTACTGTTTCAATTCAAGACATCATGGTCCAAGAGTGAGACCCCTGTCTTGGAAAGAAGCTAGAGCTGGATAATATGACCTCAAATCAATATCACAGTTAACTGAACAAGTTACCTCATTACGATAAATGAGCGATAACATCATAGTATGAGCGATAGGATAATTTTATTTTTTGCCCTTATAGTTCGCTGACAAGGTGAAGACACAGACATAGCTTAACTATTTGTGGTCATTAAATTAATATTTCAAAGAGAAGAAATAATTGACATGAGCAAGATTACATTGATTGTTGGTTCTAAATGCCTGTTTTGATTATTGTTCAGTCCTTGTGGAAGCTCTCCTTCATACACTAATACAAGCTGTCTAGTGTACAGAACCTGTCACACACAGTGCGTCTACATGTCGTTAGAAATAAACCAGGTTACCGCATTAGTCTGACTGAAATTGTTATTTCAAAATGCATTTAAACATCTTTGGCAACCTCTTAGTCAACTGAAATAGCTCTGAACTGAACTTCTCATCACCAGACTAACAGACCCAGATAATGTCGTTGTAATTCTGGCTAATCTTTGCATGCAAATGTTTAGTTGGACTGAAACTGACCTGAATGCCTGTGATTCTTCTTATATACATGCATGTTGGGACAAAGAAAGGAGTCCAGTCTAATGGTGGAGTCATTGGTCCAGTTGCAGTTGTAATGCTATGTACTCGGCATTTAGTGACAATGGCAGGGCGTAATTGAGTAATCATCAGCTCACATTTTAGATGCTTTCATGAAGTCAATTTGAAAGAGTTGGAGCATGTCACGACATTCAGAAATATACAGTATACTGACATCTCGGGTAGTAAAGGTCCATCTGATTAGCCAAATAATTTACTGATGGTTTAGAGTGTGAATATATGGCATTTTGAAAATAAGTGTACTGTTTATTGCAACATGTTTTCTTTTTTGTTTGTTTTTAATGCCCAGTTCCTATTGTGCATGTTGATATTATTACAAATTGCCTATATGTTTTCAATGTTAAGTTTTGCTGTAGAACGCACACTCGGCTACCCGACTGCCGTGGAATGTCATATGTAAGGAAGGCAGATGTTGCACTCAAAGTAGTCAAGATCACCACTCCTGATGGCATCAGCGTAGATCTTTTTTCTTGCCAAATTGACGAAAACATCGTGTCACCATTCTGCTCAGTTTTGTCCTTACCCTCATGCTAAATCAGTGCGAGTTTTTGTATCTAGCAGAGCATGTCAGGGGAAAAGTATTAATCGGAATAATACTGAAAAAGTGGGTTCATAAGTAAATTCTGTATCTGTAGTTTTTGAAATGGTTTTCCAATGAATAAAGGGAAAAGATTTACTGATAAACATTTTTGAAGATAACAGAACATAGAGACTGACTGCAAGTGTTTTTTTTTTTTGTGTGTGTGTTGAAGGATACAGTCTTTACTCAGAATCTTATTAGAAAGTGATGTCCATGTGTGAGAGATGGTGGGAAATCTGAAAAAGATACGGTACAGTGTTGGTTTTGCTGTGTGGTTTCTGGGAGAGGTTCAGTATCCGCAGTACTAAACCTCTTCCATCTCTTGAAGTGGTCAGAAACTTTCCCATGCTCTCTGTGTGCAGTGACTTGTGTTGTGTGTTTTTTTTAAATCCGTGTGGTTGTGCAGTTTTACTGCTCTGGAATTGCAGTAACTCTGTATTTGCATGTGAAAAGAGGAGAGAAAAAGTGGAATGCTGTAATCACCTCACGTACACACTTGAGTTGTCCTTTTGTGTCACTGTACGGATGAACAGAAAGAGCCAATTGATGAGTGTGCAGTCGTGACTGTCACTCACTTAGACAACTGAACGGATCTTCTAGCATTTTTTTTTCTTTCTTCTGCTGGTATCAGTATGTGTTCTGCCTGTTTGTATGGGTGTATGTGTGGCTGAGAAGCTTGCCTAGTGACAACAAGTCAAGCCAAGCTTCTCTTGGGTAGAACTAAATGACAGACAGGAATGTGGGAAGGCTTTGGCACCAGGCTGAACTGCCGGGCCACAAATAACATCTGAAAGATAGTTTGTGTAGCGCTTATCTAAAAACGGTGAGGATTTTAGACATGGGGGGAGAAGAAGAAAATATAATGAAATGCAGTTTAAATTTACTACTTTTCTCTTTGAGACATGGACTTGAATTAAAGCTTTTTTTTTCCTCCCTTGTTTTAAACGTGTCTACATATGGGAAAATGTGAAAATGTAGCTTCAGTTCCTTTAGTTTCCAGTCTGTGTGGAGTAGATGGGATGAGTGCAGTGCTGATGGAAAGACATGACACCTGTCAGTTAAAAAAATTGGTTTTGCTTCAGTCTGCAAGAGAATAAAACTATATATGATACCTTTTCTTTTTTTTTTTTCTTCTTCAAATAAACTCATTACAACAAGCTCAACCTTTCCCCACTGGAATTGTGGGAACAGTGGTGGAAAGCAGGCATATATTGAGGAGCTTTTGTATGGAGTTAGAACAGTCTCAACAAGCACGAATGCACAGCACGATGCGCAAATGCACAGGACAAGATTCACACACGTATTTCTGATGCACACACACATAACTCAATTTACAAACTGCTTCTGGTCTGTGGACTTTGCTGCATTTGCGAGTGAATTTTGAGACTCTCCTGCCGTGGCTCCAACTCACAAATGC